>APFE030605959.1:159798-194474 GCA_000404065.3 Pinus taeda
TCTTATAGTGTTAATTTAGTTCTCTGTTCCGCTATTCTGTTATTGTTTAATTAGTTCTCTTCTCCAGCTATTCCGTTATTGTATACCCTGTATACGGTTGCTATTTAACTTACTGCTCAATTCGAGGATGGTATTTGGAGTAAACTCTATGTTTTTTAGGCACAAGGCTAGTTCAGCAACTCATGAATAGATCATTTAACTTCTGCTCAATTCGAGGATGGTATTTGGAGTAAACTCTATGTTTTTTAGGCACAAGGCTAGTTCAGCAACTCATGAATAGATCATTTACAGGTCATCAACATTTGGCTCACTATGTGAAAACATGCCAGAAAGTGGAATTTAGATCCACAGCTGGGAAGGTAATAACTATTCCTCAACCATTCGTGTTACACCCAATTGACTTTTTGTTAATTTTAGATAACAACAGTACGTTCTTATGCTTAAGAGCAATTTACTTCAATTTTCTTATTTGCCCAATATCAATTTCTAGATTATCGATCACATTAACATGACAATAAATGCAGATAGAACATAAATAAAACAGTAGAAGACAAGTCAAGACAAGAGGACACAAGATATGACACCACCTAGGGACAAACCCCAATGTGGGGAAATCCTTTGATCAATTCTTCTTATTATTCTTCAAAAGTTCAACAGAGAGAGTACAATATGCAATATTTACTTGCCCAATCAAAGTGAAATATGTCCAAACAAATAACAATGACAAAAACCCAAACCAGAAAGTCAACGCTGGTCAACGTGGCAGAATTGACCTCCAAAACATCTTGGTCAAACCCAGTCAACTTGGCCTCCAACAATCATCCAAATCAGCCCAAAACAGTTCCGAAAAACTCCGTCAAACTTGGTCAACACAGGTCAATGCTGTTGTCAAACCCTTTTGCAATCAACACTAGACAAATAGTATAGATTGCTTCGATTTCTGTGCCCAGAAATGTGGCCTGCCCAATTAGAAATTATCCCACCAAAATCGCAGTCAAACAAGGTCAATGCTGCTGGTCAAACTTCCCCGAAACTCTATCAATGCCAAAATAGAAAATCTATCTTCTTCACACATGTGGAGAGAGAGACGAGCCCAGAAATCCGTACTCAATCAGGTGAGGAGAGAGATGTATGAAAAGATGAGTAATGTCCAAATGAGGCAAAAACACTTTCTATTTTATATGCAAATGTTGAGGATGAATAGATGTCACAGTTGGGCTTCTAGGCCTACATTAGTTTGCTGGCCGATCTTGACAATTTGTTCATAAATAAAATAAATTCATAATTCCATTTGTACATGTCCGAATGAGATGATCTTTAGATCAATCCTACACTTCTTGGAGAGAAGAATCCAATAAAAATATCAGTTGCATCATATGAGCTGTCCAAGGTGGAGTTTGGCACTAGTTGCAAAATTTAACACCCTCTCAACTAGGAATAACTCCCCCTGCCAAACTATCTGACAATAAGTGCCATTGTTGTCATCCTTGCTCTGCTCTGCCGAACCATGAAGAAATAATGAAGAAGAAATGATCGAGAATGTATCATACCATTCTCCACTGATCCTAAGCCAATCTCCAATAAGCGAGAGTGTATCATACTACTCTCCACTGACTCGAAGTTAGTTTCCATTGATCCCAGATCAATATAAAACATCTTAACATAGGGAGTATGGTAGTACATGATGCGTTCATCGGTAGTACTATGGTCCCTATCTTCATTTCCTTACTCATTGGCCAGATGAGTACTTCCCATGAGTCTGAGACCGCATGGGTAGGATGTATCGGCAGGAGAAGGTGAACCACTCATCCCATGCATATCTCAACATGGGGTATCACAGGGGAAGGTGAACCACTCACCCTGTACATCAGTTACAACTAAGGGAAGGTGAACCACTCACCCTATGGTCGCTCATTCCTCTAAGAAGTACCCCAAGTCCCCCAAAGCTCTCAGAGCTCAACATCTATCTCATATGGGACCCTCATAAGAGGGTCTCTCCACGGCTCCAAGTCGTTCACGGAAAGTTAAGAATTCGACCTTCCTCAGGGACTTCATAAGAATAACGACGACTTTATCATTAGTCCCAATATGACAGAGCCTTATTGCTCCCCGTTGTACCATATCCCGGATAAAGTGTTACCTAATATCAATATGCCTGGAGCGGTCATGAAACACATGATTATCAGAAAGACGAATCCTACTTTGGTTGTATCCAACACATGTCCAAACAACTCACTAAAGAGCTTCATCAACCAAACAACTTCTCAAGAGGGCATACTAGTAGCAATGTATTCAGCCTCAACAGTGCTTAAAGCCACTGACTTTTGCTTCCTACTCATCCATGATATCGAAGCAAAACCTAGAGAGAAGCAACATCTAGATGTGCTTTTACAATCCACCACATTGCCAGCGCAGTGAACATCAAAATAACCATGGAGCCTTACATTCTCGACAATGTATCTAAGTCCATAGGTGATTGTGCCTCAGAGATATCTCAAGAGATTCATCGCAGCAATCTAGTGTATGTGATGAGGCTTGACCATAAATTGATTCAATGTGTTACTGTGAAACATATTTTTGGACGGGAGTTCACCAAGAACATCAGGGACCCCACGAGTTGACGATACTTGGAAGGGTTTCCCAAATTGGGCCCAACAACACTTCCGCATAACTTCTTGAAGTTAAGTTCCATCGGAGTAGTCACAGACTTGCAGCCTGCCATCCCAAATCTTTCAAGTAGCTTCATAATGTATTTTCCTTGAGAAAGGAAAATCTCAGTTGACTTTTGCTAGACTTCCAACTCTAGGAAGTAATGCATCAATCCTAGGTCCTTTATTTTGAATTAAGTAGCCAACTCGCTCTTACATTGATGAATAAGAGGGTCTGCCCCTATCAGAAATAGATCGTCCACATAAAGTACCAAGATGAGAGGTCTGTCATTCTCAACCTTAAAATAAAGGTTCAAATCAACTTCACTTCTCGTAAATCCCGACTTTATCAGATAGCTGTTGATCCTCTCATACCAAGCTTGGAGAGATTGTTTCAATCCATAGAGGGCTTTCTTCAACCTGCATACATGTGTTTGATGATCTTGAACTTTGAACCCCTCGGGTTGTTCTACATAGACTTCCTCTTTAATTGAACCATGTAAGAAGGCAGTCTTGACATCCATCTGGTGTAGATTCCATCCTTGCAATCTTTATTCTTTCCATCTTTCAACTATTTATTTCGGCTAGGGGGAAGCGGGCTGCTATTAGCTAATGTGTTTATACTATTGTAGAGCTGTGTTTGGTTGTCTACTGGGAACTTGCGAGGTTGCAAGCGCTATAATCGAACGAATGGTGGTATATCGGGCAATAGATGTAAATATCTCATCATAGTCCACATCTTCCTTTTGAGAGAAGCCTTGAACAACAAATCTAGCCTTGAACTTTTCAACACTTCCATCAGCTCCATGCTTGATCTTGTAGAGCCATTTCGAGGTAAAAACGGGTTTTTCCTTGGGTCTAGGGACCACATCCCAAACATTATTCTTCATAATCGACTCATATTTTTCGTTCATATCATCCTTCCAAATTTGGTGCTTTACAACTTCTTCGAATGTGCAAAGCTCAGATTGAACAATAGTACTCATTGAATTTAAGTACCCTTAGTACTTATTCGACTTCTTACTTTCACGAAATGCCCCCTAGGTGCAATATGTCTCTCAGCATCTTCGAGAGTTTCCTTAAGCCATAAGGGTCTCCTTTACGAGGAGGAGGATCATGATGGGGTGGATCTATGGGATCCATCAGTTCTTCAACATTGGGCATCGACTCATCTTGCGGTTCTTCCTATTTTCTTGAATTTGCTTCTTTGTCCTTCTTGGAATATGAAGGTTACTAATCTTCCCAAAGGCAGAATCCTCATCGAAGGTGATATCATGACTTAGTTCCACTTCTCTTTAACCAAGCACATAGATTCTATCTGCCTTAGAAGTTTCACTGTAGTTCACAAATGTTCCTTTCTTCTTAGATGCATCCAATTTTCTTCTCTTTTCGTTAGGCACATGAAAATACATTGGGCCACCAAAAATTCTAAAGTGAGAAACATAAGGTTTCTTACTGGTGAAAACTTCTTCGGGAGTTTTTGAGTCCAACGCTTGATGAGGGCATCTATTTTGAATGTACACGGCAGTGTTGGCAGCGTCAGCCCATAATAACTTCGAAAGGATTTGATCATGAAGCATGGCGCAAGTGGTTTCTGTGATAGAATGGTTCTTCCTTTCAGCGACACCATTTTGCTTCAGAGTATATGCGGAAGTAGTCTCCCTTTTAATGCCAACTTCTCTATAATAGTTATTGAACTCGTTTGATTCATATTCGGTTCCATTATCGGTCCTCAATATTTTGATTTTCTTCCTCGTTTGATTTTCGACCAAAGCTTTGAAAGACCAAAACCATGAGAATACTTCGTCCTTCTTTAAGAAATATATCCAAGTTTTGCAAGAGAAATCATCCACAAAGATAGCATAATATAAATATCATCCCAAAGAGTTCACAGACATCATACCAGATAGATTAGAATGAACTAATTGCCATATGTTGATAGTTTTTCTATCATTGGAGGGGAATGGTCCCCTTGTATGATTTTTTTCGGCACACCCCTGACAAACACCTTCATGTTCTACTTAAATTCGGGCATACCTGTCACCATCTTCCTCACATCGGGTAGAGCCTTATAATGTAGTTGAGCAAATCTTCGGTGCCATAATTCAGACTGAAGTGATGTGTCGCAAGACATAGCTCCCAATGGACTTCCTCTAATTTGATATAGGCTATCAACCCTGAATTCAAGTGTAAATGTATCTTTGAAATTTTTATTTCACACACGTACCTTTCCATCGATGAATGCCACCTTGAATCCTTTGTCCTCCATCGCTGAGATAGATACCAGGTTCTTTAGATTGGGTACATAAAGTACTTATTGTAGATGAATGGTGTTACCTTGATTCAATTGAAGAGTAACATTCCCAACTCCCTTCATGGGATAAGTGGCATTGTCTTCAAAGATAATTTCCAAATTTGTATCATTTTCAATCAGATTTGAAAGAGCTTCCTTATAACTGGTGAAGTGCCTTGAGGCACCATTATCAATCAATCAATTTCCCATGGTATCTGAAGGAAAGGCAGTAGAAAGGGCAGATATAAGATAAAAATCGTTTTGCTTGTTATGAACAACATTAGATTCATCATACTTGGTGTTTCTTGATCTTTTACGGGGGGCGACCATTTCCGTGTTGAGTAGCGGGAGCATTCCTTTTTCCTCTATTGTTGAACCTGCCATTCCTTTGATTGTTGTTGCCATGAAATTGTTGTAGTTGTCATCATCATGAGATGTATCCATTCTATTAGGACACTCTTTAGCATAGTGGCCAAACTTGTTGCAAATGAAACATCTTCCCTTCTTTCCATTCTTGAAACCCGGTCTTCCTTGAGATTGCGTCTTTGAATCTGCATTGTTTTTATGTTTTAGCTTGAGCGGAGAATGCAGTAGGATCATTCCTATTTGAAGACATATCTAGTTCCGTCATCCTTGTTTCTTCTTGAGAACATCTAGTCAGCGATTCTTCAAAACCTGGAATTTGTGGTTGTTAAGAACAGTGTTGTTGAACACGTGCCATTCACTAGGGAGTCCTCCAAGGGAAATGGGAGTGAGCTCCTTATCAGCGATAGCTTCTCCAATTGAAAGAAGATCATTTTTGATTTCGCTAATCCTCATGAAGTGGGATTGAATGTCTTCACCTCTTCCCTTCTTTATATCTTTCAGCTTGTTCTTGAGAAAGAGAACTTGGTTTGCATTGCTAGCTTTGAACATGCCAACCAACTTGTCATATATTTCCTTAGATGTGTTCAAATCGGAGATGTATGCAACCAAATGCTTGCTAATGGAATCCTTGATAATCTTCTTTGATTTGACTTCACCCTTCTTGTACTTTGTTTTAGCGGCAACTGGTGCATTTGAAGGAGGCTTAGAAATCTTTCCCTTCTCTGCACATAATCTGTAACATCTTGCTCTTCCAAAGTCAAATCAAGAGACATCTTCCATGCATGATAATCAAACTTATCATTGAGCTTGTCATCAGGCTTTAAGTAAGATGCGAAGGCCATTGACTCTTGTCCTTGTCCAACAAATCTCAATGATTTCTCTTGTCACTCGTGCTTAGGCTTTGTCTTCACCTCAACTCCGATAACATCTTAATTTTATATAACAATTGTATGTTCTATGCTTAAGAGCAATTTACTTCAATTTTCTTATTTGCCCAATATCAATTTCCAGATTAGCAATCACATCAACATGATGGTAAATGAAGATAGAACATAAATAAAACAGTGGAAGACAAGCCAAGACAAGAGGACATAAGATATGGCGCCAGCCAAGGACAAACACCAATGGGGAAAACCCTTCGATCAATTCTTATTATTCTTCAAAATTTTAGCACAGAGAGAGTACAATATGCAATATTCATTTGCCCAATCAAAGTGAAATTTGTCCAAACAAACAACAACCATAGAAAGCCCTAACCAAAAAGTCAATGCTAGTCAACAGGTCAGAATTTGACCTCCAAAACAACATGGTCAAACCCAGTGAACTCGACCTCTAACAGTGATTTGAATCAGCGCAAAACATCCTCAAAAAACTCAGTCAAACTTGGTCAACGCTGGTCAAACAATGCAAATTGCTTCGATTTATGTGCCCAAAAATGCGCCCTGCCCAAACATCAATTACAGCACCAAAATCGTAGTTAAATAAGGTCAACGTTGGTAAAACTTCACTAAAATTCGGTCAACGCTGAAACAAAAAATCTATGTGCTTCTTCGCACGTGTGGAGAGAGAGAGAGAAGCCCATAAGTCCATCCCCAATTAGATGAAGAGAGAGTGTGGAGAGAGAGAGAGGAGCCCATAAGTCCGTACCCAATCAGATGAAGAGAGAAACATGTATGAGAAGATGAGTGATGTCCAAATGAGGCAAAACCACCTTTTATTTATATGCAAATGTTGAGGATGAATAGACGTGACTGTTGGGCTTCTGAGCCTACATTAGTTTGCTGGCTAACCTTGACAATTTGTTCATAAACAAAATAGATTCATAATTCCATTTGTACATGTCAAAATGAGATGATCTTTAGATCAATCCTACACCTCTCGAAGAGAGGAATCCAATAAAAATATCAACTACATCATATGAGCTGTCCAGTGTGGACTTTGGCCCTAGTTGCCAAATTTAACACTTTTTTATCCATCTCTTGCATCTCTAGGAAACCCATTGAGCTATTCCCTCTATTCTAAGATGGTATCCAGTGTAAACTGGATTCTTCAGGTCGCAAGGACAAGTCAACATATTAACAACACTCAAGTTATTAAGAGCAAACAAAACATGTTATCTAGAATGCTACACCCAATTGACTTTTTTATCCATCTATTGCATCTCTAGGAAACCCATTTAGCAATCCCCTCCATTCTAAGGATGGTAGCTAGGGTAATCTTGATTCTGAAGGCTCAATGATGGGTCAACATATTAACAATACTCAGGTGAAGAAGAGAAAACCTGTTAGAAAGTGAGATTTGAACTTGAACAAGAAGCAAAACAACTTGCCGTCTCATTTACTTGAGCTATGCCCAATTGACAACATTAGGGCTGTGTGTTAATATGATATTCATGGTGTATAAACGACATTAGATATGAACTTATACCATAATTTGCAATGTTAATTTTATGCAAATAATTAGAATCAAGAATGCGTAAATGGCGATTCATGTAGGTAGTAACTAATTTGCAATGCCAATTTTATGTATATAGTTACAATCAAGGATGTGTAAATGGAAATCTGTCAGTAGTACCTAATGACACTTTCATCCTTCTATTTGATCAAGTTATATTCAATTTTGAATATTATAATTTTATAATTTATTAATATTTGCGCTTATTTATAAAAGCACAAACATAAATGCATGGGGTGTCCCGTTCCGATGTGCTGCCTGTCATAAGACAGGGCATCTCATTGAAAAATGTCCCCGCAGAGACGCGCATCGCCGTCGCCATCATCACTCCTCATTGCTGTCCCGACGCCACCCCACTGTTTCTGCTTCCCACCTTGCCCCCATTCCATCTGATCACATCCCATCTCATACGGCATCCCCATGCCTCCCCTCTCACCCGCGCTCCCCTTCGCTGCCTCCCGTATCCATACCTGAACCATCAGATGATCCTCCAATTCGGTCTCCTTCTCCCATCCCGATTGGAGACATATATAAAGGACCCCTTCCCATCTTCATATCATCATCCTCTCCCCCCCGTGTATCCCCCTCCATATCTAAAAAAGGAAAGGAGCCACTTACCGTCACCCCTGTTAACTCCCCCACATCATCGCCCGCCAACTTATTTGATAGTGACATTGATCTGCTCTTGCATCACAAATCTATTGAACTTGAACCTCTTACCATTCACAAGCCTTTCCATCAATCCTCCCCTATCATCAGCCCGGCGTCGGGAAGGAACATCACTGTATGGAAGACGTCTCAGGGAGGCTCGCGCCATTTCCGTGGCCGCCCCAAATATTCAGATCCGGGTATTCGATCTCTGTCCCTCGTTGATATTCCGATCATTGATATGTCAACTCCTCAATCACAGCCTCTTAGAGCAGACGCGGCTGGTCCATCTGTCCCATGATGGACATTGTCTCCATGAACATTCGTGGGCTAGGGACAGGGCCCAAATATCTTGCCTTAAAGCATATATTCCTATCTGCGCGGCCTAAGATCATTCTCATTCAAGAATCTATGCATGACCGCCACTCATCATTATCCTACTTCCGAAAGATGTTCCTGTCTTGGCATATGACGGCCATTGACGCTTGCGGCCACTCTGGTGGTCTCGTTGCTCTATGGAATCCCCTATGGATTCGTGCTTCTGCATACAAATGTTTTGCTGGTATTCTGCTAAACGCATCTTTCCGGGGTCACAGATCTTCTATCAACATTCTCAACATCTACGCTCCATATATTCACAAATTTCCATTCTGGGACAGATTCTTCTCTTCGGACCTATGTGAGATTCAACATATGATGCTTGTTGGGGACATGAATTTCACACTTGGTCCTGACGAAGTTTGGGGTGGTGGCAGGCAAATGGATCCATTATCTGATTACCTGAAAGCTCGTTTTCTGCAATGGAATTTCATTGATATCGCACCATCTTCATTATCACACACATGGGACAATGGCCGCATTGGCGTTTCATTTATCGCCAAACGTCTGGACCACGCTATCATTTAGGCAGATGTTATTGAACATATGGGATTGCCATCTCTCTCCATTGGTAATGAATCTATATCTGACCATCGGCCGATATACATTCAATGGAGGCAGCAGACATTCAGTCAACATTTTCCTTTTAAATTTGATCGCACTTTTATTGAGGACCCTGCATTCATACATATGGTATCCACTGCTTGGCAGGATTCGGCCATATCCGATCCAACATTTTCCACATCCTTTCATTCCCGTATGATACATATCCGCTCCATTGTGAAATCCTGGCAGATCGCCGAAAAGAAAAAAAATCGGGCGAATTACTGCATATCCAAAAGGCGTTGGATCATATCCATTCTGCACATGACCCCAACACTATGACATTCAACATTAGATCTCAAATTTCAGATCTATCCCGTCGGAAACTCCAATTATTAAAATTGGAGGAATCCACATGGCGTCTCAAGAGCCGGGCTCTATGGCTTCGTTTGGGTGACCGAAATACAAATTTTTTTCATAGATATGCTAATCACAGACGTCAAATTAATGCTATTTGGCGGATCAGCGACGACAATGGTGGCTTCTTATATTCTCATCAGGACATAACCAATGCAGCCATCGCACATTTTAAATCCCAATATAGCAGAGGATATGGATGTGCCATTCATGATATACTATGGGGAATTGAGATATTTCCCACCATGTTTGATGACTCTTGCAATGAATCAATTTACCAGCCGATTACAGAGGATGAGCTTCGTGGGGTTCTTAAAGCTTTCAACAAGGACAAATGTCCTGGTCCCGATGGCTGGACCATCGAATTTTTTCTATGCTTCTTCGATATTCTCAAGCATGATCTTTTGCATATGATTGAGGAATCACGAATTACTGGGCGTATTCATCCTCATACATCTTCTACATTGATTGCCCTTATACCCAAGAAGCGAGATGCAGACTCCTTCTCTGATTTTAGACCGATTTCCCTATGTAATATCTCTTTCAAGATTATTTCAAAGATTATTGCTGAGCGCATTAAAGGAATATTGGCTATACATCTTTCCAGAGACCAACACGCTTTTCTCAAAGGTCAGAATATCTTGGATGCTGTTGCATCTACCCAGGAATGTATATATTCAATGTTCTCAAAAAACATTGACGGGGCTATCCTAAAAATTGATTTACAAAAAGCCTACGACTGCATAGATTGGGGATTCATACGCTGTCTCTTGGCCCGTATTGGATTACGGGCAGAAATGATTTTATGGATTATGGCATGTATTGAAGGCGTCAATTATGCCATCAACATCAATGGGATCCCAACTCCATATTTCACTGCTGAAAGGGGCCTCCGCCAGGGATGCCCGCTTGCCCCTATCATCTTCATTCTTGCTATGAACACTCTCAGCCTACATATCAACAAAGCCATGGAGGAACACAGATGTTCCCCTATCCGCATCAGCAGACATATTTCATTATCACACAACCTATTTGTTGATGATATTCTTCTATGCGCTATGCTACAACACCACTCATGGCAATGCCTTTTTGACATCATTTCCAATTTTCAGAAGGCCACTGGCCTCATCATCAACAGACAAAAATCAATATTATACTACAATGGCGATAGTAACGACCTGATCACAAGCATTGCTGATAGGTTTGGTGTTCAGACTCAATCTATCTGGAATGGCATCACATATCTTGGATTTCAGCTAAAACCTCTCTATATGGCATTCGATTGGGAATGGCTTGTACAACGTTATTTCAACAAAATTTCATCTTGGGAATTCCGCACTCTATCACTGGCTGGCAGAGCTACTCTCACAGTAGCGGTATTGACGCATCTATCGGTCTATTGGGCGCATTTGTTCTATATTCCATCTCGTATCATCCGTCGTCTCAATCAAATCACAGCTTGTTATATATGGGGTGGATCATCCACACAACACAAGATTCATCTTGCAAATATGAAGGACATATCCATCCCAAAACAACAGGGTGGATGGGGCATCAAGGATTTAAGACTTTTTGGATGTGCACTGATCTATCGCACTTTATGGAGAGGTATATATGGTTCCTCGCCATGGAGCAACATCATTCGTCAAAGATACATGAAGGGAAAAAGCGTCACATTCTGGTACAGGAAGGGGACCATAGGTATTGGGATGGGATCACCCATCTGGCGCAGCATGAAGAAAATTGAGACTCTGTTCTTGTCACGCTTGAGATGGCAACTACATTCTGGTGCTAATATTCTCATTGGCATAGATCCATTTGTATGTGGACACACAAACCTTATTATTCCAAGAGAGCTCATCATACAGTTTCAACACCAAGGCATTTTTACATGGGAAAAATTGATCAAAGATTGGCATGGATCCACACCGGTTTGGATGGATAACAGTGATCTCAACCTACAGTATATTCAGGCGGGCATATGGAAATCTATCACAGACTCATTGACTGTCGGCGGCATTCACAGATATGGCACATCTGATCAGCTAAAATGGACTGTCTGTGTCTTTAAGCGACCTGTGTCTGTCCGAGACATATATTCTCATCTGAGTATGGACAGATATCCATATTCTCTTCCATCCTTCCCATATATATACTGGAAGGCATCATGTCCTCCCAAATATATACATTTTGCATGGATGGTTTTCTACAACAAAAATCTTACATGGGAAAATCTCAGGAAACGCACATGGCATGGCCCCAGCAGATGCTCATTTTGTGGCAATGAAGAAGAGACTAATCTACATATGTTCATCAAATGTTCAGCTACCCTCCGGATCTGGTATGTCTTGGCTTTCAATTTTGATTTTACACTGACAGACTTTGACTCTATTAATGCAGCTATTATATGGTGGAGAAGACAAAATGGAGATATGCGCTTCCTCATTCTGTTATATCTATGGACGGTATGGAAATGGCGGAACGACATTATTTTCAGAGACCTACATGTGCCATCAGTCTTCATTATTGACAGCATCATGTCCCTATGGCACATGTCTTACGGATCCATTTGATGGTTCCACTTTTTTGCCCTATGCTCATCTGAATATCTTTAATCTAATTCCACATAATATTCTCTCATCTGAATGTCTATTTTTGTATATCTAGATATTCATATGTCAATATGTCAATATGTCAATATGACTCACAACAGTCCCATGCCCAACGATATGTGCATCACATCATCTGTTATATATTTTCTCAATATAATATATTATGCTTTTTTTCTTCTGAAAAAAATGCATGGTGCTATAAGACGCCGAAAGCAATAGTATGTTTAGGTGACAACGGCATAGGCAGATAATTCATTCCAATACTTTTAACAAATTGTTTTTGTGGGAAAAAACACCAAATATATGCTTTTATGCTATTCCACATTTTCTTCCGTAGTGTGTAATTAAATGTGTTCCTGTGTGCTCCAATATGTTCCTCATAGGGAAAATGTTTGAGAATTTAGTATTTGAAGAAAAAATAGAAAACAGAAAAATGAAACGACACATAAGTTAGTTGCATAGCGGAAATGTTTGAGAATTAGTATTTGAAGAAAAAATAGAAAATCGGAAAAATGAAACGACATAGTTGCATATTCTTTCATAGATTTGTAACAAGTGTTCATTTTTATGTGAACACTACTTTCGCTAACTTCACAAGTCTTTCCATTTAGTTTATCCTCTGTGCATGGAAACACATGTGTCATATCAATTGGAGGCTATGAAACCGGATTCATTAAAAATGGGTTATGTGTCTGAATCCCACGAATTAGACACGATTCAGTGGAGATTCGAATCCCAGAATGGGATACGTCATGTCTTAATCGGACACGATTGAATCTCGTACGTGTCCCATTAGGACACAACGCCTCATGATTTTGGGATTTGAATTCCAAAAAGGGAAACCCGTGGGCATAAAAAAGCGCTTTTCTATCAGTGATTTACCATTTCTCTCTTTCAGTGTTGCATACATTGAGCTGTGGGCAAGGAGTTAAGGGTTTGGAGTAAGGAGCTAAGGGTGTGGAGCATTTGGAAAGGAGATTCAAGCACCAGGGAAATGCATTTCATCTCTATTTTTTTACATTTATATTATAGTAGTTTGTATATGATTTTTTTTTACAAATTTGTGCATGTTTTGTTTATTTTTTTTACAATATTCATGGCTCAATCAAGGGAAGCAATTAGGGGGGAAAAGAAAGGGGAAAAATGTCTCCGTTGGAGATGCCCTTCCTCCCCCAATATCATCAGAGTCTGCTGCAAGTAATGTTGAGGGAAGAGGAGGACCTAAAGACAACATTGAGAAATATATCTTGTGGAAATATGTCATAGGAGAGGATGGGACAAGCACCAAGGGGAAGGGATGAGGCAATGTGCAATGAAGATGCAACGTTTTCCACATTTCTTTCAAAAGCACATATTACCGTGTGAAAAGCCATTTGTTGGCTTTACTAGGTTGTGGAATTGGAGCTTGTAAAGCTGTTCCTTTACAAAAGAATAAAGAAATGGAAAATGAGTTTACTATTGGTATGGCAAATGTGGCTGAAAAATCAAGAAAAACCAAGAATGAAGAACTCCTTCCATTTTTGAGGAAAGGCACCACCAAATTTCCATTTGAGAGTTCTATTGGGGGACAAACAACAAAAAGAAGAGCAATTTCACTTGGTCCAACGGACAAGGATTTTCAAAAAGAGAAACGGGAAGAGCTTGATCTCACCATTGTGTTATTTTTCTATCAAAACTTCATATCATTTAATGTTGCATGCTCACCTCTATTTATTGAGATGTGTCAAGTTCTAACTCATGGGTCTCCATCATGGTATGTGCCTCTTGGTTTAGAGAAGCTTAGAACCACGTTATTGACGAAGGCAAAAAAGAGGTGCAAAAAATGCTTGAGCCTATTAAAGCATCATGGCCAACATTTGGGGTTAGCATTGTTTCTGATGGATGGACAGATCCAACACGACACCTAATCATCAACTTCATAGTGTTTTCCTTCAATGGTCTAGTTTTCTTGAAAGCAGTGGATACACTTGGAGAATACAAGGATGCACAATTTATGGGTGAGTTATTTATTAAAGTTATTGAAGATGTAAGCGTTGATTCTTGTGTGCAAATCATTACAGATAATGCACCTGTTTGCAAGGATATTGGCATGGTTGTGGAAGCTAAATATCCACAAGTGTTTTGGACACCTTACATTGTCCATTCATTGAACTTAGCACTGAAATCCATTGCTTCTGATGTGCTTTGGATTGGTAACATTATTGAGGATGCACAACATATCCGTAACTTTGTGCAAAATCATACAAATGCCCTCATTATGTACAAGGAGTACAACAATTTATCATTGTTGAAGATTGTTGATATACGGTTTTCCTCTTCATTCATGATGTTGAAGAGGTTGAGGGAGGTCAAGACTGCTCTTGGGGCCATGGTTATTTATGAGTTTTGATCTTTTTGGAGAAAGACATAGCCTCTAAAAGAGTGAAGGACACAGTGTTAGATGATGCTTGGTGTGAGAGGGTAGATCTAATTATTCAGATCATGAACCCTATTATTTCTTTGCTTCGATTTGCAGATATAGACAAACCCATCCTAGGAGAGGTTTATGAGGGATGGAATTCCATGATTGAGTCTGTGAGGAGCATTATTCTACAGAGTGAGTGCCCCGAGTATGAGACATCACCAGAGGCCTTCTGTGGTACTATACAGAATATTCTTGTCAGCGATTGGGATAAGAATTGCACACCTTTACATTGTTTGGCTCACTCATTGAACCCAAAATACTACAACCATGAGTGGCTGAATGGTGGACCTTTCCGCAGATTCCCTCCTCACATGGATGGTGAAATCTCATAGGGGAGGAAAGATGCATTTAGGCAGGTTTTCCAGGATAGAGCATCCCTTGATGAGGTGGAGGATGCCTTTGTAGAGTTTTCCACTGGCACTGGTCGATTTGCAGGATATGATGTGATTAGAGATAGGGGGCTAAGAAGCCCTATTCTTGGTGGGGAAATCATGGGGCAACAAGCCCTCCTCTTCAATAGTTAGCCATGAGGCTCCTCTCCTCTCTCAGGTGACTTCATTCTCTTGTTGCGAGAGGAATAAAAGCACATATGGAAATTTATAGTGTGAAGAAGAACATTCTTAAGCAGTCTAGGGAAGAGACAATGGTGTATGTGCACACCAACCTTCTTATTTATAGGTAAAGGGAAGAGTGGTTGAGGGGAAAGACAAAGATGTGGGATGTCTTTCCTGATGATATGGGTCTGGAAAACAGTGTTGTGTTGGCATTGGCCAACATGGATCTCAATGATCTAGTGTTAGAGCCTGTTAGATGTGATGATGGTGATATTTTAGATGGGTCATCCTCCACACCAGTAGACGCAGCTGCAACTATGGATACAGGGGAGGAGGAGGATGCAGAGGAGGGCAGTGGTGACCATGATGATGGGGACATTGATCCTGATTTTGATGATGACTATGAGGATTGTTGACTCATGAGTCATGGGATACCTATTGCCTTGAGGCTTGTATATCTGTAATTGTTTTATATTTTCTATTTCTATTTTCCATTGGCATTACACTACCTATATAACACATTTTGATTTGATGACTTAATGAGAAAACTACAATTGTCAGTGTCTTTATCTTACTATCTTGTAAGTTGTCTTTCATTTATGAATCTTGATTTATTATTTTATGTGACATGTATTTGAATTTTGTATGTACTATGCATGCTAATTGCTATAATGTTACTAACTTATTTTGTAAACAGTAAAACTAACATTTAGATGAAGATCTATGTTTGAAATCAATGAATTTGTATCATTAATGAGAATTTGTGTAAGAAATATCTAATTTTTAATATATATATATATAAAACGAATCCTATGTGTCTTGTTCCGGGGGGTCAACGTGTTCGAATCCGACTCTCGAATCCCTGTATCCTATGAATTCCGAATCCTCGTGTCAGGTGACTTAGATTGGAGGGTTATCACTATATAGTTGTTAATCTAGTATCGTTATTTGGAGACTGTAATAATATAATTTCAGTAAATATGGATATTGGATTTTTTTTGTTCTAGGTGTGTGTCTATATATATATGAACTTTTTTTTCTAAAATATTCAAATGGAGGAATTTGCTTTATGTCCATTGTATCTTTTCTCTTTCTCTTTGTTGAGCTTCATGAATTCCTTTAGCAACTAAACACTTATTCAACATTTGCGTTTTTGGTTTCCAAATATGTTTGGATCTAGAAGGTCAATTACGGTAACCTAACTAAAACCCACCCCCTATTATCAAAGGACATGTCAGGGGATCTTGATCCTTATTTCTTATGCCATAAACCCCATTATGTTGCCAGGTTCATCATGGACTCCACCTATGGAACATGCATCTGTAAGACCTTGTCCTTCGTGCTAAGACATGTTGAAGAACCCATAACATGTTTTCTCATAATAGGTGGACTATATGTATTTCCCTAATTCTTGACAATGGATGTCAATAGTTTGCAAAGATGAATCCCGTAACCAACCTTGGGAGCACATATCGCCTCCATTGTTGATAAATTAATGATAAATCTCCCTTCGTTGTTGCATGTCCTTCGACTTCTTGTAGAGTTGGCCTTAACCAAGCTGACCTTTTATGAGTCTTTGGAATAGTTATTTGTTGCATAGGTTCACTCGGTCATTCAACTTCTTCAAGATTAGTGGTAGTTTCTTGAGGATTTTCATCCTTTGAGAGTAATTCAAAAATGGGTCCTTCATTAGCATCAATATAGAATGTCCTTGGACTTCTTATATGCAATGCTTTCGTACAAGATAACATATTTGCTTACTTCAATTCTTCAATCTTCCTTGATTTAGATTTTATAAGCTTTAGATGAAGAACTATAATCAACAAAGATACCTTTCATACCCACAAGATCTAATTTCTTTCTTTTGTCTTTGGGAACGTGAATGTGTATGGGATATCCAAATATTTGAAGATGATGAACACTTGGTTTATTTCTTGTGAGATATTCTTCTGGTGTCATGTCATTGAGAATTCCATGAGGGCTTCAATTATATATATATGTGGCTGTTACAACTGTTTCTCCCCATAAGAATTTAGGTAGGTCTTGGTGATACAACATGGATCTAACACATTCTTTAATTGATCGATTCTTCTTTTTTGCACACTATTTTGTTGAGGATTGTAGGGAACTATTAGCTCCCTCTTAATTCTCGCTTTCTTGCAAAAGAATTCAAGTTCCTTTGAAGTGTATTCTCTGCCATTATTAGATCTTTTAGAGTTTTTATCCTTCTTTCTCTTTAGATTTTCCACTTCTACCTTGAATTCTTGAAATTTCTCAAACACTTCATCCTTGGATTTGAGGAGATATATCCATGTCTTTCTAGAGTGATCATTAATGAATGTCACATAGTACTAATGACCTCCAAGAGACTTCCAACAAACATTAGAATGCATGAGATCCAAAATCTCATTGGATCTAGTGTCACTGTTTGCAAAAGGTTTCTTCACATTCTTGCCAAGAGCACATCCTTTACAAACTCCTTCATGTTCTTCCTTTGAGATCTTGGTGATGAACTTGATGATGCAACTTTTGATAGATTCAAGAAGATCCTTAAGAGGCTTGAGACCTTTCTTCATATAACTTGCCATTGAAGAGAGATTTCCAACAAAAGTGCCAACAAAGATGTGATCTTTAGATTTCCTTCCTTCACCTTAACTCTAAAAGCATGTTGAGAAATCAATGTAGATGTAGATTAGGGTTGATTCCTCTTACTTGATAATTACTTGTGAGTATTTGTTGGTTTTCTATTACTTTATTATGTCTTCTTCATCAAGCAATTACCAAAACATATGAAAATCACAAGAACATAAATAACACAAGATATAGGTTCCAAGCCAGGGAAAACCCCACAAGGCAGAAAACCAAGTCAAATCTTCTCTTCTTATAGAATTAGATCAAAGTGAGACATCCAAGACCCAAAGACCATGACCAAGACCAATACTGCCTCAAGCACCAAGTCATCCCTCCTTCAAACCCTTCCTTCAACAAGTCAAAGTTCTCAAAGTCAACAATAGTCAAATATGCTCTTGCTCAAAATTTCGGCCATGCAACTTAGAATTTTAGCGCCTGCAACTCAGATTTGAAATTCTACCTTGCAATTTTCAGTTCGTACAGTGGCCCCAAAAACTCGCACGTGTGATCTAGGTCAAGTAAAAAATCAGAATTTTCTTTTCTTTGGTTTTCTCCTTCTTCCTTAGCCTTCACACTTCTTTTCTTCTTATTTTCTTGGAGACCGAACTTGTTGAGTGAGTGAGCTAATGAAGACGAAGTCTCCACCTATAATGATACCCTTTTCATGTGGTTAATAAGCCTCTCTAGGCCGACTTCTTTTGGAAGGGCCAACTTGGTCTTGGGGGTCACAATGACTCTTCTAGGCTAAAAAATAATAATTTCTTTTGATTACAAATTTGCCCAAAAGGGACTTTGGCTCATGAAAAAATTTCTTATTGACTCAAGAAACCATAGAAGCACGAAGAGCATGTTTATTTAGAATAATAATAATAATAATGTTTTTTTCTTTTATTCTTTTTGTTTTCACAAGAAATATACATTGATATAAGTACGAATATAACTATGAAGACCGAACCTAGTTACAAGTTTCAAGATCCATTAGCCATATTAATCATCTAGAGTTTTCAACCCTTCTAAAAGCCACATTCAAATTAGATGAGATTATCACTGCCCAATTGAGGATTGATTGCAGACTTCCCATTTAGTATACTCATCATGAAATAGTTGGAGGGGTCACTTTGGTGTTTCACATCCAAGTAGGCAAGAGTAATGTTCATACTGTTGCACAATACACTCGTGAAATGTGAACCATGTAACTCTTACGAACTAGAGCCTTGTCATACTCCAAAACATTTTTAATCTCAATGGCCAACGCCGAAGTTGGTTGGGATTTCTTGTACATCTAAAATGATTTTTTGATGCAGGAGCATCTTCTTAAAGTTAACTCTTGATCTCTTAAGAGTGGAACAACCAAAACAATCGCTGATGCAAGAGCATCTCCTAGAAGCTAGCTCTTGACGTTTCGAACAAACCTTTATTAAATGGAGTGGATTCCTTTAATTTAAATTAGAGGAGAAGGATAGGAACTTATTTCTTGAAACCATGTAAATAAACATTTAGAAGACCAGCTTAGTCAAATTCTTAATTTAGAATTTAATTTATTAGTTAGCAGAGAATATGGAGATAGTTGAGATATTTTGCATGTCTTAAGTCTTCAAGGCATGAAACCACCAAGTAGATAGTAGTTTTCATTTGGGTAAATTAGTTATAGATTTATGGAGAGAATTTGGGATCTAAAACAATTGGGAAGTTTTATCTTCTACGTCTTTATGTATGATTATTGGCATGGATTAAGGGGGATTCCAAAACAAAGGAGGGCCTAAAGTGTGTGAAATCAGGCCAAGATGTTGGTCAAAGATAAATCGGTGAATTTAGTCATGAAAAGGGAGATTATGTATAATGTTTGGTTGTAATGAGAGAGTGTGTTTATGCCTCTGAGTAGTGTATGTTCCCTTCTAATTGACATGCTTGTCTTCAGGTTAATACATAGTAGAATTGTGAGCGAATCTTGTGTTTAGATATTATAGGATTGGATTATCTTCTAGTTTGCAATTGTATGTGCATTTATTTTTCTATAGATCAATTTCAGAGTTATTGTGTAATATCAAGGTTAGGTTAAGAAATTGAGTTGAAGAGGTGTGATCTATTAGAGATTGTTAACCTAATGGAGTTTTTACCTAGTATTGCAAGGTTCTAGAGTAAAGTTCCCATCCTAGGTTGGGTGACATCGTAAACTTGTTTTAAGGGAAATATTAAAACCCTGACACCGGCACCCAAAATCACCACTAATAGGAAACATGTTGTGTTGGTTATATAATGTTTATGTTAGTATTAGGACATTAAACGAGGCTTTTAATTAAAAGGTGTTTTGCTGGTCTCTTGATATTGGATATCCTTGATACTCGACATTTTCGATACTTGATATCCCTAATACACAATTTTCACCAAACTATTGAAACTATGATATCCTTGATACCAAATATCTTGGATATCAAAACTCCAATATACGTGATACCTGATAACTTGGGGCACAAACTTTAATTGATGGAGAGTTGTTTGTCTATTGGGATGTGAACATGTCTATCTATTTAGACATACTTGTATCAAGAAATGATAAAAGTGTTCAGTAGTATGTTCGGTCGCCAAAATTCTGATATACCGAATATTGATAACTAGTGACTAGTTAAATGAAGAGGCATAGGCATTTGCCATTATATTTATAACAGAACATCTCGGACTGAGGAAATTTGTGAGGTGCTCGGATTCCAATATTCCAATGAGATGACATTATGAAAACCAAGATGAAGATAATTGCAAATAACAAGGATTAGTTCCTGGGTGTTGAAAAAAAGGTTTGTAGATGTCATGAACCATGCTAAGTAGTGAAAAAAAACAGAAAGTTAATAACAAATGGAGACAAAAAGCATGAGGAAAAGGCCCTAGTTACATCATTTTTGGTATCAGAGTGAGAAAATCCTACATGGTTGGAAAGGTGAGGTGTAAATCTATTAATGTTGAAAATATTGTGTTTGAGTTGTGTTAAAATTCACTGAGCCAACATGTGTGAAGGATTCCCTTAAGTCATTGTTTTACAAAGAGATACCATTAAGAAGGAGCCATTGTTGAGGTGTTGAATGCATCTTGTAGCAGAATGAAGCTTGCGTGCTAGAAGGGTTGCAAATAGAATTTTTAGAAGACATATAAGCTCTTAAGATATAGATATATTGAGATGTGATAGGTAAACCTAGTCATATGTTTTATAATTAACTTTGGTAGAAATAAATTTTGTTTGTACCTGTAGCAATAGATGAAGGAAAAATGTGGTGAAACAGTACAATAGAGAAACTGAAAAAACTTCCAGTTGATGGTTGGGAGTAAAGACAATAGTGGAAGCTCTTAGAAGGAAAGTGTGAGTAGAGTGTAGAAGTCTAAAGGCACATAGGAAGCTCAAAGGGTTCTAGTGGAAGGAACTAGGAGTACCAAAAGGTCAAGTAGGAGAGAAGCTTGGTGAGGTAGATGTGTTAAAATTACTAATGAGAGATAATTTACTAAGAGAAGATTAGAAAACAATAAGCAACAAATCACAAATTTTGAACGTAATGAACACAATGTTTATCTTGGAAAAACCTAATTTGGGGAAAAAACCAACAAAATTCTATTAGTTCCTTGGCCAAAACTTGAACAAGCCAGTCATGTGAGCCTTCGTTGCTCACCTCCCCTGACCCATTAGTATGAATTTTTCCCAAGTCTCTTAAAGACTTCATTACATACTATCATGAGCACAAAACCATTGTCCCAAAACGATCACTGTAGGCCGAGTAACTTTGACTATTTTATCGAGTCAATTTTACTTAACTACCCCCTGTAAAACTTGACTTGAGTTTCTGTTGACCAAATTTGGCCACGCTATCCAAGTGAACCAACTTGCTCACCTCTAGGCCTCACCCCCTTGAAAGTTTATATCCTGGGTATAATTCGACATGCCCCATATCATCTAGGTCTAACTCTAGTCTTTACAGGTAATTTCCCAGGGTTACACATGCCTTACTGGGTCTTACAATAGTATGCCCATTTACATGTAATAACATTTTTAACTCCATTATAAAATAATAATAATTTTTTCATTGTTTCTATGGCCATCCTCTTGCCCGATATTGTCCACTCTAGATCCAACTTCTGTGCTTGTTCTACTTTTGAACCTTTGGATATCAACTTTGATTTTCTTTTCTAGTTCCATCTTCATGTGCTTGATGCTCATCACCTAGTCTGCTCCTTGCATAGCCTGGATGACATGTCCTTTGACATGGCACAAAATAACAATAAAAACACCACAAACTTGCTCTAGACTCCACACCCTTTGTGTTTCCATTTCTTAGGAACTTTTTCTCCTTTGGTTCTTCCATTGAATTCACTCTCTTCTTATTGCCATAATCATTTGCATCTCTCATGTTCGAAAAATTATCAATGACATTAAAAGGTGAATGGGCCAACATTGGTTTGGTGATTTGCCTACACGTTTTAGCAAATTTGGATTCAAGGACCTTCTATGTTGGTAGCCCTCGTCATGCCATTTTTTTTGATAGGTGGCAAACCTTATGGGTCCTCTTGGTTGGAGATATATTGACATTTGAAGTTTGATGCCCCAAATGGATGGGTGTATCACCAAATCTTTCCCCACAAATTAATGGTCTCATTATTTCATTAAAAGAGGTCAAAATTATGATTTAATAGGGCCTAAACTCATGTTTCCTAATAAACCTTAAAAGGATATTATATGAAAAATAAAAATGGAATTTTTGGAGTGCTCTAAGCCTCCTCTACACATGACGGTTCCTATCCTTCATCTCGACTTTAGGGTTGCTCAAGCAAAAGGTGGTGCCTGTTCGTGGATCAACTTTCCCCCCATTAGGCCTCCCTTCATCTCTATATATTACCTAACTCATGGAGCAACAAAACACCATCATATGAGGCAAGAAGAGCTATGGAGTAGTTCGAAGTAAGAAAAAAACAAAATTTGAACACAAAGCACAATGATCAAGGTTGAGAAATCAAATTCTTCAAGCATTTTCTAAGAACACAAGCTGATTGATCAAGGTATTTCTTTTTGGAAAGGACAATCTTTTGCTCAATCATAAGTCTATTTTGGAGCCTTAGACAAATTTGAAAGAGGCCTAAATTCGGCCCTCTCTTAGGGAAAATTCCCGAGGCCTATTTTCACTGATTTGAGGCAGACTTTCTGTGGTTGGTCTGAATCTTTCTAAGGCAAAGGTTTCCAAGGTAGATTAAATTCAAGGTTCTTTGTTTCAGGTTTGAACATCTATGACGCTAAACTAAACACAAACCCGAATCTTGAAGCCTATTCTTTTTGACCATATAGCACTTCTCGAGGCATAGTTTTGACGGTATCTCTAAAGCTTATCAAAGGACAATTTAAGGCACCAAAACGAGTTATTAAGACTCTGTTCCTAGGAAAAGTCTGGAACTACCTCAACCCTTCTTTAAAGGTGAAATTCCAAGACAATATTAAAGCAAATTAGGATCAATCTTTAGCCTACTCGAAGGCTTCCCTTTTGTGACTAATTTCAGTGTTGTTTAGGGAACACCTAAAGCAATTTTGGAGGATGATACTAAGGTAACTTTAAGCTTAACTTTAATCCCTTTTAGTTGTAACTCATAAATCTATAAGTTGTAGCTTCCCTTGTAATAAATGTATATGTATATGTATGTATGTATGTATATGGTGTTCCTTTGATTTGATGATATTAGCTAATTCTTTTGATATTATATTGTAAGAAAAAGTGAAATATTGATTCACCCCCCTCTCCCTTAGTATTGTAGCTTCCCTTGTAATATATATATATATATATGGTGTTCCTTTGATTTGATGATATTAGCTAATTCTTTTGATATTATATTGTAAGAAAAAGTGAAATATTGATTCACCCCACTCTCCCTTAGTATTTACCACAATTGGTATCAGAGTAGGTTACCCTGTAACAATATAGTCACTGGAGTGACGATTGTAAACACACATGGATTATATGGAAGGTATCTCTTCAAGGAAATTCCTATATTTAATGACAATTATTATTTTGAACAGAAATGATCATCCACTATGGAGTAGTTGCATGGAAACCTACTTTAAGGCTATAGGAATGGATGTTTGGCTCTCCATCATAAATGAATACAAATTTCCTAAAATTCCTCCAATTGATCCTGAAGAGAAGTTGTCAAGCTGTAATTCAAAATCTCTTCATGCCATCATAGGTGGATTATCAAGAAATTTTAAGACCAAGGCAATGACTTGCACCACAACCAAAGATGTTTGGGATAAACTTAAAAATTTTGTATGAAGGTGATGACAAAGTCAAGCAGGTCAAACTTAAAAAATATAGAGCTCAATTTGAAAATATGAAAATGGATGAAAAACAGATATTGCGACCTATTTACTTAGAGTAGGTAAAGTTATCAACTCCATAAGAGGGTTGGGAGAAGAAAATAAAGATCCATCGATAGTACAAAAAGTATTGAGATCGCTTTTGTTGGGATATGATGCCAAGATATTTTCCATAGAAGAATCCAAGGACTTGACCAAAATCACAGTGGAATAATTACATAGCACCCTTACAACATACAAAATGAGAATATATATAGAATATGAACAATCAGATAAAGGAGCAACCTTTAAAGCCACAAATAAAACAAGAAACAAAGAACTCAAGTTAGAAGACACATAAAGCAATGAATCAAATATAGAAGAAGCAAATTTGATCAAGAAACTCAAAATAGGAACCACAAAAAACAAAAGTAAGTTACCTTTTAAATGTTTTGGTTGTGGCAGAATTTGTCATTATGGCAAGAGATGTCCTTTTAGGGAAAATAAAATCTCCCATAAGAAAAATATTTATTCTCAAGAATATGGTAGTTCTTCAGATGAAAGTGACACAAAATAAGGGGATGGAGGATAAGTTCTCTTCATAACCGAATAAAATCAAGATAATTATCATGATGATGAAAGGTAAATAATTCAGATGAAGAAGAACCTAATATGAGAATAGATCCTTTGTGGGGACTCAGAAATATTCAAAGATCGAACAAGAAGTTGAAAATCTTCAAGGAAAATTGAACAATAATGAAAAGGAAAATAAGGCTCAGGAAAAAAATAGAGAATTGAAATGCCTACGTGGAAGGCATGACAAAGAAAAAATTTCCTTAAAGGTCCAACTTGAAGAAGCAAAAAGACTGAGGATGCAATGAAGATCCATATGAAGAAAAAAGAAGAAGATTGTAACAAGAATGAAGTAGAAGTTATGTCATTGAGATTTGAAGTTGATAAGCCCAATAAGAACTTAAACAACTCACTAGTGTTGGATAATATTCTTAGTTATCAAAGAACATCATGCCATAAAACTGTTCTTCGCTATACAAGTGCATCCTCAAGAAAGGAAGACACAAGCTCCAAGTCTCCAAAGGAAGAAACCCAAAGGGAGTCTAGAAATGCTGCTACTTTTGTTGATCAATAATGGATTGAACCTCCTCCAAGCCAGAAAAACTTTAGAAGATCATCCTTCTCTCCCAGGTATGTGAAAATGTTTCTTAGCCATTGTTACTCTTGCAATTATTTTGGACATAAAGAAATCCATTGTAAAATAAATACATTGATATATAATTATGTAAGGAGCGAGAATAAGTATGGATTTGCAAGAAATGACCATAGATCAAGAAATGTTAATGGATCTACCAATATAATCTACAATGCATTTAAACCACTGATCAATCAAAACATTCTATGCTGCAAGTGAAATAATCTTAGTCACAAGGCATAAGATTGTAGGCTTGAAAATGCTCCAACCATGAAGATAGAGAAGCCAAATATGAAATGGGAATTTAGAAAGAAGGGAGATTTCAATATAGCATTAATAGTTGAAGATAAAAAAGATGAATGGTACGTAGAAAATGGATGTTTGGCATATATGACAAGAGCTCAAAACAAAATTTTCAGCCTAAAAGGAAAAAATGACAATGTTGTGTTTGGAGATAACTCCTCTGTTAAGGTACTTGGAAAAGGTATAATAAGTCTTGGAAGCAAACATATGAAAGCACAAAATATTTTTTCTAGTAAAGGACTTGAAGCAAAATCATATCAGTGTTAGAAAAATGTGTGATCAAGGGTATAATCTCTTGTTTGACACCCATAAGTGTGAAATCAGAGAAGAAGACTAAAAAAGATTGGTTGCAATAACCAAAAAAAGACCAAACAACATATACATTCTAAATCAAGTAGAGAGAAATATAATTGCATCCAAGCAAAAGTCATAAAGAAAAAATGAAGGAAAGGATAAGAATATGGAAGTCCTGTTGAGTGCCATATGTTTAGGGGGAGCAGCCCAAAAGACATAAGTCACCCTTTGTCATTGATGTCAAAGGGGGAGAGAAAAGGAAGTGAAAAATGGAGACAAAGGAAGTGAAGCATGGAGACAGAGGGAGTATGATGACATGGGGATCATAAGTGTTGACATCAATGACAAAGGGGGAGATTGTTGGAAAAATTGTCATTGATGCCAAAAGGTGAATGGGCCAACATTGGTTTGGTGATTTTCTTGCACAATTCATCGGATTTGGATGAAAGGACACTCTATATTGGTAGCCCTCATCATGCCATTTTATTTGATAAGTGGCATGCCTTGTGGATCCTCTTGTTTGGAGAGATATTGGAATTTGAAGTTTGATGCCCCAAATGGATGGGTGTAGCACCAAATCTTGCCCCACAAATCCCTGGTCTCATTATTTTATTAAAGGAGGTCAAAATTATATTTTTAATCTGGCCTAAACTCGTGTCCTAATCAACGTTAAAAAGAGATTATATGAAAAATAAAAAAATGATTTTTTGGAGTGCTCTAAGCCTCCTCTAAATGAGATGGTTCCTTTCCTTTAGGTTGGCCCCTATTAATCATTACTTCATCTATATATATTACCTCATTCATGGAGACCATCATCTCGACATTTGAGGCAATAAGTGCTGTGGAGTAATCCAAAGTAAGTTGAAAACATAGTCTAGACATGAAGCACAATGACCAAGGCTAAGAAATCAAATTCTTCAAGCATTTTTTTGACAAAGCAAGCTGATTTATCAAGGTCATTCTTTTTTTGGAATGGACAAAGTTTGTTGCATAATCATAAGTATGTTTTGGAGCCCCAGATGAATTTGACCAAGGCATAAATTTGGCCTTCTTGAGGCCTAATTCAACCATGTCTTTTGTAAAAATTCACGAGGCCCATTTTCGTTGATTTGAGGCAGACTTTTTGTGGCTGGTTCAAATATTTCTAAGGCATATGTTTCTAAGTTAGATCAAATTCAAGGATATTTGTAGTAGGTTTGAACATCTCTGAGGCTGAACTGAACACAAAAGCGAATCATGAAGCTTATTCTCTATGACTGTCCCACACTTCTTGAGGCAAATTTTTGAGGATATCTTTGATGCTTATCAGAGGACAATTTAAGGCATCAAAACAAGTTCTTAAGAGACTATTCTTAGGACAATTATGGAGCTATCTCAACTCTTCTTTAGATGTGAAATTTCATGATTGTATTAGGAAATATTAGGAGCAATCTTCAACTTTCTTGAGGCCTCCCTCTCGTGAATAATTTTGGCCATTTTTAGGGCATACATAAAGCAAGATTTGGAGGTTGATCCTAAGGTAACTTTAAGCTTACCCAAAGAAGAATGAGATCTATTTTCTAGATCTTCTTACGATGAATCAAATCTTTGCGAAGGGAAAAATATGAAGAATACCTTAAATTCATTCTTGGATTAATTCTTAAGCAAATATTGAGGTCATTTTTAAGAGGATCTTGAGGTCTCCCTTAGAGTAGAACTTGAAATTGTCTTTGAAAGCATACCTTGATACTCTTGTAGAACACTTGAATCAAGAAGCATAGAAGCAATCCTTGTTGAAGTCTTGGACCAAGCTATGATAAAATTGTCAATTTAATGGAAAGAGTAAGGGCACCTATGGTTTTGATGATTTGAGGTATGAATTTTGTTGTAAATGGGTTACTTTTGTAGCATTTGAACATATTGAAATTGGGTCATTGTCCTTGGTACAAGAGCCTAATAATTTTAGCTTTATCTTTTATTCTAGAGGGTGGCAGGGCGGTGCGAGGTAAGGAAGTTGTAACTTCCTTGAGGAGGTTGCCATCTCCTTCCAATGGGAGCTTGTAAAGTTTGGGTTATATCCCTTCCAGGTATAGCTAGTAAATATGTTAGTTGTAGATTCCCATGTAATATAAATAATTGTATATATATCTCTTGTGTTCCTTTGATTTGAAGTTATTAGTTAATGATTTTGATACTATATTGTAAGAAAAAGTAAAATATTGATTCACCCCCCCTCTCAATACTCACACTCACCAAGCCAAATAAACCATTTGCGACTAAGGCATTCCTTTAGAGCCAACAATTGACTCTAATACATCCATCATATTCAAGTAGCCAAGCCATAAATAAACTTGTATTTGATACCATGTTAAAATTATCAGAGAAAAAATTATATTTATTGAGAGAAATATTATAACAACCAACAACAAATCGTAAACATAATTTTTTATTTTTTATTTTTATTTTTTTTTATTTTTTATAATCACAGAAAACCCTAATTCAGGGAAAATCCAACTAGCACAATTCTATTACTGTCCTTGGCCAAAAATTGGCCAACCTGGCTAAGTGAGCCTTCATTGGTCACCTACCTGGCTCATTACATGCAATCCATGAGAATAAAACCATGGGCCCAAAATCACCATTGTAGATTGAGTAACTTTGACTCTTTCATCAAGTCAAGTTTTACCTAACATTGTGTAGCAAGATGAAAATCCTTGTTACGACATGGGCTTATTTTTTGCTTACAACTCAAAATGGAGAAGATAATAGAGAAAGATATAGAGATGAATATGGATAGTTAGGCAAAGAGTTTAGGATAAATCCATAACGACAAGATAGAATATGCCAAGGCAATTGGCAAAAAGAAGATAAACAATGAAATAGTTGAAATAGTTGAATTAAAAGATTAACTCAGTGTGATGATGATGCCACTCTAGAATAAATTTGAAAAACAATAGAGATGTGGGTGGAGTTTGAAAAATAAAGTTAAATGGCCTATTGTGCAATTAAATACAAGGAAATCGATACATAAGTTGAATGTGTGGGTCAAAATAGAGGAAAAATATGAGGAATGTGATTGTAGATTTTTTTTTTTTAGAGGAGAGAATTCACATTTGTGAACTAGACAAAGGAATACTTCTTGGAGAAGACGGCGAGGAAGATACGAGACTTGAATAATATCTCATAGAATACTTAAAGAATGATGGATTTAAGCATAAGGAGATGATGCAAAAATATTCGATAGAAATTCAAGAATATTATGATTTTGAAATTAAGATTTTGTATGTATGTACGTTATGAAGGATATGAACATTGATAACCATTAAAAGTTGCCATGAAAGAAGAGGACTAATTGCCTCATGAAGGGATAGGAGAAGCAAGACCTTAGAAAACTCCAATAGATCTTATAGAAGAATTTAGGTTTCTATAACAATGGTTAACAAATCCAAAGTTTGATGAGGAGTATCCAAGAATGCTCAACATCAATGGTATACCTGGAGAATTTGACGATAAAAAGGAGAATCAAGGAGATGATATATTTGAGAAGTAATAATGTAGCCAAAAGAAAGAATATGAAAGTCAACCTTATAAAGGAAGCCCAGGGATATAGACACTAATGAAGGGTTCACCTAACATTAGAACAAGTGGAAATATGGATCCAATGGATATCCAAGGGAGGAAAGTCAAATAGAGGATTCCAGAGTTGATATAATATTATGAGAAAAATGCTGAATGAAGAAATTCATAAATTGGTTTAGAGATACTTCAAATGATGAAGTACATGGAGTCATGAAATGGGTTATTCATGATGGTAGTGATGCAAGTATGGGGCCTAAAGAGTGTGAAATAAATCAGGATGACAGTGAATGATGATATCATGTATGAAGTAATTGATAATTGGTGCATGATCATGGATAAATTTTGACAAAAAAGTATAAAGTATTTATTGCTGAATTTCCATTTCAATGAGAAGTTAATAATGGTAATAAGGAAATAGATTATGTTTGATGATTCAAAATACATGCAGCTTGGAGATATGAATTTTTGGCTGCATGAGTGCTTATTTGATAAGGAGACAATAATATTTGGAGCTAAAGGATTTTTAGCAAGATATTGGGCATGTTGGAGGAATGTTCGTATTGGAAGAAATTGGAGAAGTGTATTGCATGCATGAAAATCTACAATAAATGGGACTAATGGATGACGAGTTTGGTATGGAGCTTTATGTGACAAAAACATGTATGAGTAAATAGAAAAAGAGAGTTAGCATACAAAATGTGGAGTTTCCGGAGGTAGTATGACATTTGTAGGATAAATACTCCAAAAGGAGGAGTATAAACAACAAAAGAAGGATAAGTGAGAAATTATTAAAATAGGATGGCATGAATCAAGTTCTGAATAGAGTGAAGAACATGAAAAAGACATTCTGTCATCTGCACAACATGAAAGGAAAGAACAATAAAATGTCTGGAAAGAAAATAAGAAGATTGTGAGTTCAAATTGTAACTAACAAAGTGTAGAAGAATCAGGGGTTCCAAAGGAAATCTATATGAAGGAGGTGACATATTATGCATATGTGAAGGACACAGAGGAGGATCAATAAGTTATTGCATGGTAGGTTAATTAATAGTATGGAAAGAAAGTTACTTTTTGGAATATATTTGTATAAATTTGTGTAGGTGCAAAAACATATAGAAGTAGCTAATATTCCACAAAGAAACAAAAATAATGGAGAAAACACCTAGGCGTATCAAGCAATTTTGAAGGAAGAGTTCTTATCACTCTTTCATATTAATGTATTATTGACTTGATGATATAGAAAAAGAAGCCCAATGTGCATGTAAAAAAGCATGTTTTTATAGGTGAAACATATCATTAGGGAGTTGAGGACAATAGAAGTTTTGAAGACAAAGAGTAGACACCAACCACATAAATTTTATATGAAGAACTAAATCAATAAATGGGAAGCAATTGGAAGTACCAACATATAGTAGAGCTAGCCATGAGGAAGAAGAATTCTAGAGATGCAATCAAATTAAGTAAACAATCAACAATAAAACATAACTTGTTGAAAATACTCATGGAAATAAGATAGATAAACTACAATGAAACAAAGTATGGCATCCTAGAAGATATCATGCATAAAAAAAGTAGCAATATATTCAAACAATTGGACTACAATATCATAAAGCATAGGATCCAGGTGTAAATAAGTATACATAAGACACATCAATAGGAGTCCACAAATTCTGTACCCAAGGAGTTTGTGTTGGAAATATTGAGAGGGGGGTGAATCCATATTTCTTAGCAATTAGCACTTTTTAATCTTTTTTTCAGAGCATTAGTTAATATTCAGTTATTGTTATTGTTCTTCTTTGGATGATCATAAACAATAATCAATGGTAGACAACACCATACAACAATGCATAAAGATAAAACATAGGACACAAATATTTTTAGTTGGAAAACCTCCTCTGGGTCAAAACCCACCGAACACTTCTTTAGTAATTGTCTTCTCACTGCTAAAAGAAAATTGATTACATCAAGATTTCAGCTAAAATTGAGGGAGGCGCCAACTCCCTGATTCACAAGCCACAACTTGTAGGACACTACTAAACCCTGATATATTGCTGCAACTAGAAGGATGCCCGAACGCCTTGTAGATCAGGCCACAACTTGAAAAGTGCCCCAAAACTCTGTTTACCAGTTGCTTTCAGAAAGGATGCTTCACTGCCCTGTTAGTTTACCAGCCACAACTGCATGGACGCCACAACATCCTGTGCAATACATAACTTGCCCTAGCACCACCCTGCTATCTTGAAGTTTTCTTAGGCCACAACCTAAAGGTGAATCCAATCACCCAGAAGAGTTGATAGATAACGTTTCACAAATTTTCAGACTAGATCCCTTGTACTCTGAATCAATGTAGAATAGTTGTAAGAAAGATGTAGAATAAATTTCGAATCCTGGTAGGCACTGATCACTGTTCCCACAAATTGATCACTGCATAATGCTTCACATCAAGCCATTTTTGTTCAACTGCATATCACTGCACAAATATTGGCTATCACTACATGTCATTGCTCATGAATGAATAGTCATAAATTCTCAAACATTGGATCAAGTTGCAAAGGATGATGCAACCATCTGACATTGCTATCAAATGATGGCACAAACCAAGGTGCCTCAGATCATCTTTATGCCCTGCCTCTAATGCTCTCAAATTCTATCCATGGAGAGCTACCAACATACATGTAAACACTTTTGCTCAAATGGTCAAACCCTGTTATCCATCCTTATGTCGAAAAGCTGTACAACAACATGATCTTTCACTCAAAAATTGTGCTGCCCTGTAAGGTTACAATTTTTTCATTGCACACACTGTAGGTCATCACTACAAGAACCCATATAATCACTAGTACAAATTCCTAGGTTATCATTGTAATCTATAGGTCAAGTCATAATCAAGTAAAGTCAAAGTCAAGAGATTGTCAAGTCATGTAGCAATCAATATGCCAAGTCAATGTCATGTTTAGGAAGACTTTTGTCATGTCACTATATATCTAAGGGCACATGACTATTATGCAGTCTCTCTCCCTCTCACTATCTCACTAAACTACAAACATGTATCTCACTGTCATCAAGATCAAGATGCCATGTTAGTGTACCAATGTCCAAAACACTTCACACTCAAGTCATAGTCAATATATTAATGTCAAACATTTGTGAGGTGTATTCATCAAAGGTCTATCGCATAATATGTCAAGTCAATCAGCTCATATAATATCACAGTCATTTTCATTTCACTCCTCAATGTATCAAGTCACTAAATGTGTATCAATTCATCACATATTTCCTATCACTGTTATATTATATTATGCAGTCTCATGTCATAGATTATTAAGTCAAGGTTCAAACTTAACATTCCACTGTAAAACAAATTCTGCCAATGTCACTTGCTGTAGATAGCATCCACTTCCATTCATTTAATAAGTCAAAATCAAAGTATCTATATACTTGTTATGCCTACGTCTAAAGTATCTCAAAGGTGAATGTCCAGTCAAAGTCAAATTGTCAATTGTTATACTAAATGTCATTACATAATATTAAGTCATATATGAGACATAGAACAAAAATCAAAGTCCTAGTTAAGTGAGGTCAAGGTCAAGCATCACTTGCTATTCATTTGATGTCAACATTGTCACTATTAATGTATTTATGTGGTTTCTCCAATCTAAAGATAAGACAATGCATATTATGTACACATATGTTATTATCATAAAATCACTGTCAATATATCAATGAAGGAAACAAGTTGCTGTATTATAACATTATCACACTGCCTATTTGTTAGTATTAGATTCCCAACCTCTGTTGTAAAGAAGTTTGTCTCAAATTAAAACACATTCACTGTTGCACTTGTCTTACAAGGTCACTATACAAATTTCTATATATCAAGTCACTGTGTATAGGGCAAGGTCATGATACTTATTTTTTAAGTGTAAAGCCAAGGTTCCAATATAAACATCAATAGATTGTTGCACTAAGTTGTGATTGTTAAAATAACTTGCAGGTTACCAACCATTAGAAGAGAGACCAGATACTTTTTCTGGAATAATTTCCTAAACATTGCTAGGTCAACTTCAAGTTCTCATGATAAGGAAGCAAGGAGTATCCCTAATCACATTGTTTAAAAAAAACTAAAAGAGGTAGCACATACAATAAGAAATTATCACTGATTTAAGGGCTTGAAATAATGAAGGAAGGAGGCCAGAAACATAGATGCCCTAGCCAACATTTCACAGTCTTAGAAGCCTAAAAAAATGATTCAAACATACATATATCAAGAAAAAATTTCGTTGTGTTGGAGTAGGAATTATGCCATAAAAGCAATGAGAAAAATTCCAAATAGATAGAGACCTTACCTCTGAGTTTTGCTAAGAGAGATCCCTAAATATTTGCTGGATTGTGCCTCAGGCAGGTTGAAATAGCTTGCCTTAGAAATTTTTTATCTAAGCCGAAAATCACAGAGCTGATGCACAAGATAATGTGCTGAGATATGATTTGTGAGGTTATCTTAAATTTCTTTCTATAGTGTACTGTAGGGGCTTCTTATAATGTAGTCGTTGGAGGATACTTAGGCAAAAAAAATTAGAGGGTTTTAAGGTAGACATTATAGGGGTTTAGTTATTAAAAAATGATTTTGTAGCCCTTGTAACTTAATCAAGAGAGCTGTTTCCATTAAAAAAATTAGATTAGACTTGCAAATCAAGAAAGGGACACTCCTTGTGAGTGAAGGTAGTTTTGTTGGGTCCCTATAATACTAGTGATTACCCCATTACTATGGTAGTTGTACCCCTTATTAATATTGTTGTGCCCCTATTGCCCCCATATTGTTATTACTGTGCCCATAGAATCCCTCTATTGTTATTTTTGTGGCTTTATATTATTATTGTTAGGTCGGCTGGGTTATATTGTGACTCCTTAGACTCCTATATATAGAAAGGAGGTTTTGTCATTTGTATCATCCAAGAATTGTCATTTATGTAATGTAAAGGAGGTTGCCCCC
>APFE030605959.1:200586-213365 GCA_000404065.3 Pinus taeda
ACGTCACAGAAAAAAAGTTATAGCGAAAATTCCACGATGACCTGTTTGGAGCAGCGAAACCCTAGAATCCAAAGCTCTGATACTAAATGTTATGAAACCAGCTCAAGAAAAGATAGAAAAGATAGATCGACGCCTTAGAATTCAGCCTCTTCGAGGGGGAAACCTCCTTTACATTACATAAATGAACAATTCTTGGATGATTCAAATGACAAAACCTCCTTTCTATATATAGGAGTTTAAGGAGTCACAATATAAACCAGCCGACCTAACACTAATAATATAAAGCCACAAAAATAACAATAGAGGGATTCTATGAGGCACAGTAATAACAATATGGGGGCAATAGGGGCACAACAATATTAATAAGGGGTATAACTACATGGGGTAATCACTAGTATTATAGGGACCCAACAAATAAAGACTTGTGACATCATCATGAGGGTAACAAAATTCATGGGATAAATTCGACTTGTGATTTCTATGTAAGATAGAAAAGGATAGGTTGAGGGGAAAATGTGTTGAAGACTCAAAACATTTGCTGGAAGGAAAGGAAGTTTGTAAAATTCTAGTACTCAAAAAAGGGAAAAAGAGCATAGTTGAAATTCAATGTTATGGAAGGCTATGTACTTTACAGGAAAAATTGTCCTTAGCTTAAGAAGGACAATAACACGAAGAATATAGAAGAAGCCCATTTCACTAAAGAAATGGAGGAAACTGAAAGAAGAAAGAACAAGGAAGGAGAAGCATTAGAAGCAAGAGCTCATGACATCACCATAGGGAAATATGAAGGACCACTAGAACAAAATCTATGGTAGTCAATATAGCTCTTGGTGATCCCATTGAAAGATCAAAGGAAAAAGTCAATCAGAACAAGTCTCATCATACATCAATCAAAAGGGAAATATCTGTTGAATAAGAATATGTGATATCCTCGAGATTCTTTGATGAAATCCTCATCGGAGGATTCACAGATCTACAGAGGAAGAAAATGTTTCATCAGGAACTCCAACTTATGGAATTCATGGGATGATGGTATGATGACATGAGAAATGAAGCAGATCAAGGGGTTGAAGATCTTTTCAATCAAGGAAGCTACTGGAAGAAGCCTATATGACCTAAAGGTAAAATGAGGTATGTATACTTGTATTTAAAATAATAAAGTCATGTCACATGGTTGCAGGTAATATGGATCACTACTTCTATCTTGAGAAGCATGATCAAGGGAAAATGATCTCCTCCTCTGAAAGGATGCAGGAAGGCATACGTTACAGTAGATGAAATCAACATAATATGTCCTCATATGAAGTATGAAGTGGTTGACTACAATTAAGGAACTATGATTGGAAGCTCATGGGAATGGAATGTGTAAGAGGAAGAGATTGTGAGATATGCAACCATGATAAGGTGGTCAACATCCAAAAGACCAAGAAGATTTGACTAGGAAATCTCCTGGAAAGAATAGAGACTCTGATGAGAGTCTGAAAAATATGGAGATCCTTGACAATGGATATCTTTGGAAGAGGTGTCAACATGTATGCAGGATGTTGATAACTATAGGAAGATGTCATGATGAAGAGCCATCTTGTAAGGTACTATTTGATTTAATGTTATTTTTTTATTTATTGGACAATATATGGACGAGTTCATGCAGGACTACTAGAACAAGAGTTGTAAATGCAAATACAACTAGAATTCATGTGGTGGATGGAAATTCCTGAAAGAAACATGATGAGGAAGAAGTAGCCATATGACGAAGGTTCCAAATATGTATCAAGAAGGCCACTTTCCATGGATAAAGGAATGACATGACGAACTAAGAAGTAAAGTGATTAATGGATGACACCCTACAAGGAAGAAGCTCGACTGAATTTCATGACATCAAGGAAAGAAAGCAATCAAGCAGCTGAAGGATCCACAAAGAAGAAGTTGCTAATGAAAATGAGAGTCCATAGTTGAGAGGGAGCTTTGAAAAGTCCCTAATTAAGAGGGAGCTTGGGCAAGTCACTGGCTAGAGGGAGCTTGGATACATTCCTTTATAGGAATGAGAATATCTTCCCTAGTTGAAAGGGAGATATAGACACAACATTCTTGTCTTCACTTGGGAAGAAAGAATGGAGGATTGGGTAACCATCTGGCATCTGATGCTCTTTGAGGATGTGTAGGGCATCCAAGATAAGAGTAGGCAAGAGGACCGATATTCTTTGAGGGTTGGGAATCCAAGACAAGAATAGCCCTAGAAGGTCATACTTAGTGAACACATGGGTGGGTATGTACCTTGAGAGACAATGATGAAGGTGTCTATAGTCATTGGTCTCTCCAACATTGTGGTATGATCCGATGAGAGATAGAGCTGTCAGTCAAGGCCTTGTTGTAGAAACAATGTTGGTTACTATGATGCTCAACATATGTGATTACCAATCCGATTCTTCTTATGATAAATTCTTCAGATTGAGAATGACCAAGTACGATTATGAATACCTCCCTAGTTAAGAGGGAGTGAGTGTAATTAGATTCGGTCTTCATAATGACATGTAATTGTGACTTTTTTTTTTTTTTGCTCGATAAAGACTAAATCTATTAAGTAAAAGAAAAATATAGTACAATCATGAGAAGCATGAGACTGTCAGACCGGAAATGATGGATCCATCAACCTCGGTCCCGGAAGGAAGAAGCCAACTCACAGTAATCAACAAATAACTCGAAAGCAAAGACAGACTAACAGGCTTTTACCCCACAGGGGTAGAAGCTACAACACAGATTTTTTTCCCTTTATTTTTATTGACTTTCATCCAGCCATCCTGGGAAGAATGAGCTAGAACAACTTGAAGGCTGGAAGTCTCGATCTTCGGGCACTCCTTTTCTAAGTCAGAGGAGGAAGTCTCATGGGCGCGTTTCTGGGAGGGTGCTGAAACATGGGCGTGCCCCTTCGAATCCGTAGGCGGATCCATCGGCTGAGGCGCCTGGTCCTGATCTGTATCGCTATCCTCATCCTCCGAACTAGGGGAGCTAGAGCTTCCGGCTGGCAGCGGAGGGCAGGGAGTCCATCGTTTGGATTTGGATTTTGCAAAGAAGCCCTTTTTCATATTTGCTGCCAGCGAAGGGCAGGAGATCTGCAGGTGCCCTGTTAGGTGACAATGGCGGCATCGGAAGGCAGTGTTTTCGTAGTCTAGAATCTGGGTCCATACAGAGTCATTGATCTTAAGATTGATTTGCTCTGGCAATCCCTTGCTTAAATCTAGCTCTACACATACTCTAGCATATGTGTAGAGCCCTTGTTGTTCTCTCACATAGTCGCCCATTAAGAAGCGGCCCAAGGTGTTGCCTATTTGCCTGTATACTTCTGTGCGCCATAGGTGTATTGGGAGATTAGGAAGTCTGATCCAGACAGGGGCTTTGGTGATGACTGCTGTAGCTGGGTCGAAGTCTGGGAACCATGGAGTTAGGAAGAGGCCTGCTGTACCCATGAACCAAGGGCCGTCTTCTAAGGCCATCTCGTAGTGTTCGGAGTGATTGAACAACACTATGAAGTATCCCTTTGCACAGAAATAAACATTGCAACAATGAGTCCAGTTTTCTTTGATCCAGTCATACAGATCCTTGGAGCGTGCCCAGAGCCCATTGAATCTGCATATGATGGCCCTTTCAGCAAATTTTTGGGTGTTGTCTGCAAGATCAGAGAAGGAGATCTCAACAGAGGGAACCTAGTCCAACTTGTCAACCAAAAAAGGCTTGGGTTTGGGAGGTTCAGGAGATGCTGGTATCTCAGAGCGTACTGCAGCTTTGTAGGAGAATGGAGGAGCAGAAGAAGATTGACCTGCAGCTCCACCTCTCAAGCGAAAGGAAAACACTAAAGAGCTGTTGTTTTGAATGCTGTAAAAAGAGAGAGGAAGCAGATCATCGAGCTGTTTACCTTGGAAAATAAGCCTCTGTAGGGCTGAGGGAATCCCTAGTCTGTGCTCCAAATTTGCTTTGAGGTTCTGCACCAGATCTGTGGGGTTGACCCATTGCAGAACGGTCTTGCCAAGAACCTGTGCAATTTGAACCTGAAAAGGGGCAGAGGAAATTTCAGAAGAGTTCTGTTGCAGCACGTGGCCAGAGTCTTTTGAGATTCCCAGCTCCTTACGCCAAGGAGGCAGCGGGAGAGAAGGACTCTTTTGCCTAATGCGTTTGAAGCTCCTGCTCAGGTTCACTGCAATGGGAAGGGAATCTGAGCCGAAGAGAGGCCCCTTATCAGCGGAGGGACCAGAACTGCCCTGGCTAAACGTGCCTGAGCTTAACGCCTGGAGAAGCGCCTCTTCCTTCAGCTCATCCTCCGCTTGGAGCCTCGACACATTTACGCTTCTCCTGAAGATTTTGTATCGATCCCTCCTGTCAATCGCAAGATTGCTCAGGTGCCAAGCTGCGGGCGTGGACAGGGAGGAAACAACGGCGACGGCGGCAGCTTCGTTGTCTGGGATCATCACCGGCTCCGGGTTCCTGCACAAAAGCCGTTTCAGAAGAGAGGAGGAAGACTCCGCCCGCCAGATCTGGAGAGGTTTTGCCCCTTCAGCTGCAGAGAGCCGAGGCCGAACAGAGGCCGAGGGCACAGAGGCGGCGGCGGTTTTAGGGCACGATGCACCTCGTTCCATTTTTCTAGTAACAATGTAGATCTTATTATTAGTAAAGAAAATCTAATTGTGACTTTTGTAAATGATGTAATGAAGAAAATAAAATTATTATTGTAAGCCTTGCTTCATGGGTTTCATGAGCAAGTGATTTTATTTTAGATGGCTCCCATTGAGAGCCTTAGGATTTATTATTAGAGTCATAGAATTAATGTCATGTATGAAGAGCTCTTCTTGAGCATGTATATGAGTCAAAAAAGGTGTCTAGAAGCCCTCCAACGACAAGCACTAGCTCCACTCCTCATGTCGGCCTTGAAATGAATAAGGATCCCATGTCGACTCACTATATAGAGACACATCCTTTCATACACTCAAGTCGGCTTATTTATGATGGGGAACCACTATATATAGGCACCAAGGTACTTCTCATTTCCTCAGTTCAGAAATTTGGATCATCCTCTGAATTCGGATGGGTAATAACAAGAAGACATTTCAGATCCCTAGAATAGAATCTAATTCAGATGGAAGGAGTAGCGAGAAAAGATGATAATGGAGCAATGAAAATGACTAAGGGCTAGCTACAAGTACATTGATTCAGATATCTCTCTCTAATGTTCAAATGAGGCTACAATCATCTCTTATTTCGGATGGGTAGAGGCAGAATGAGGTTCAGATACATCTCAGTGTTATTCGAATGGGAAGTGGAAAGATCTTTGTGGAAACTACAGAACAGAGTTATCTCATAGTCAAGGGAACTTGGATCCCGATGAGATTCGAATTATAGAGAAGGGAGAGCAGTTCAAATGGGTCAGCAAGGAGCGATGAAGGGGAAACCAAATTTTGGAGCTATTATTCAATGTTGTATCAATGTGTTTTAGTGTTGCTGCTAAGGTCACATTTTGGTGACACTACATTGACATGTCTCGGTGCCATCTTTAGTGCATCTACAACTCATTAAGGAGATGATCTTAATGCTAAGTAGGTCAAAAAGGAAGAGGAATCAAGAAGAAGAAAAGAGTAGAGAACTAGTGTCTTGGTCATGGAGTGGCTTATAGGTCAAAGGTCTTGGTCTTGGTATTCGTCAATTGGAATATCTATAAGACGAATTTTTGTGGGTTTTCCTCTCAAAGAGTGAGAGGTTTTGGCCCTGGAAGAGAGCCAACACTTTGTGTTCTTGTCTCTTTTGTTTTGGTAACTATTTGATGAAGTAAAGAAAATACACTAATAATAAGAGAAGATTGTGATAATAAGGAAAAAGTAAAAAGTACCTCACAAATAGTTATCATCATCTGAAGAATCTCACCCTAACCTAAATGCCCTAGATTCCTCAACATGCGGTACTATCTATGTGCATTGTGTAGTTGTGGTATCGTGACATGTGTGTTCGTTGTTTTGTACTCTTTGTATGTATATGTATTGTGTTGTACACCAGGTGTATGTATGTGTTGTGTTGTACACTGGGTGCGGGTGTATGTATTGTGTTGTGATGAACACTGGATGTAGGTGTATGTGTTGTGTCGTATGTCAGATATAGATGTATGTATTTTGGGGTGTCGTACGTTTTTTGTGGATGTATATGTTTTGATGGACATTGTGTATGTGTACGTGATTGGAAAAAAAGAAAAGGCACTGGGTGTTTTCTGACTATGGCAACTAACTTGGTGTGTTTATAGAAAGGACAAAGGATGAAGGTAGAAGCAAAGGATTGATTAAAGGATAAGTGTCAGTATTTTATTTCATTTTTATTATGCATGTGATCTATAATTTTGATTTATGATGGACATGTTATCTATGATTCTGGTTTATGATGATTGCATGTGATTTGTGATTTTGATCTACGATGGTTGTGTTTTGAGCTAACCTGATGTGATATGTTTATACATGATGATCTGGTCAAGATCTAGTTTGACTTGTTGTAACAAGAAGTGAATAGAATTGCAAGCGTACCTTATTGACGATCTACCGATGAGGTATGATGTGAATTTATTTCAATTTATTTTAAATCTAATGGCAATTATGTGCTTGGCACATGAAAGCATGGAAATGCCCAAACTGGATGGTTGAAATTGACTACAAGAATTAGAAACAATAGAAAAAAAGGAATTGAAATAAACAACAGTATGCTGGTAAAAGACTTTAAGAGCAGGGCCATTGTGGGACACTAGCACCCAATAGTGTCCATAGATTTCCATGAGCATGCTATGACCAATATGATGGTTTTGAGATGGGGACATGCCTTTGTTTTTTGACCTTCTAATCTGAGGAAACCTTGCCAATGTTTGATTTTGTAGCATATCATGTGTTCTAGCCACAAAATTTCGTGAAGAGGCTAGAACACATGTATTCTCCAAAACCTAGAAATTGTTTCTGGAAATTCCATCTGGAGATGACTTAATATATATATATATATGTGTGTGTGTGTGTGTGTGTGTGTGTGTGTGTGTGTGTGTTTCCTAAGTCTAAACTTAGGAAATTTGGTTAATTAAAGGGTATTAATTAAGCCATGGTGACAATCTTCTAGAAGAAGACATGGATTGATTTCTAGTTAATCTTAGCCATCGATTATGATTTAATATTGGTCGTCAATGCTCCAACAAAAGATTATAAGAAGAAGTCGATGGGTCGATGGAGAGCACACCAGAGTAGATACTCAGTTACTGACGCAGATCAATTTTCTTAGTGGCTGAATTTTGACAAGAGAAAATCAAGTTAGAGAGTGAGTTACAGGTGGGAGAGAGAGAGAATTAACATATTCTGAGAGTGTAGGACAAATCTGGAGGAGGCAGCACAAAGGAGAGACGCAAATCAATAATGCAAAAGGGTTGACGCAGGGCCTACGCAGTCATTGCATAGAGGGTGACGCATAAAGGCTAGCAAAAGGGGCAGGAGGTCCTCTTCAGGATTAGAGAAATGTTGTGGAGTGTGAGAAATTCTCCAGTAAATTTCTCTCAGTGACTCTTCCTCTATTTTGTCTTGTACAAAAATTATTGTTGAAGATTAATAAAAGAAACCCTCATCTTCTGCATTGATTTTCCCACATTGGGTTTTTCCGGGGACAATTGTCCAAAAATAACTATGTCACTATGGTTATATATGTGCTATTATTTTCCTTGTATTTGCTTTCTGCATAATTTATTTTGTGAAGGTTGTGGTGTATGCATTTTGATATTTGTTGTAGAAAATTGTAAATAATCTATTTAAGTAATTTAACAAATAGAGGAAATATTATCAGTTACTGCAGTAGGATTCGGTATATTTGAATTTTCAAATGGTATCAGAGAATTGGTAAAGTGGGAAGAGCTCGGTTGCATACATAAGAAGGATTTAGAAAAGCACTACCTAGGCAGTAGTTCGAACCCCCAGAAAGGTTGCACAATCTATTTGCTAAGTGAGTAAATTTTTCGTGGAAAAATAATTATCTGAGTGAGTCGACAGAGAATAAAAGTTTCTGGATTAAGATTTGTCAAAGGCATAGGGAGCAGCATAGCAGTTTCCATGCAGAGCAGCAAATTCAGTGTTGGGAAGGAAATAACATAGGAAATTATGGATAATCAAGAAGCCTCAAAATTATCTTCCAGATTGGAAGATGAGTTTGCATGTCTGTTAGGATCAGTTTCAGCTGGTATCTGGTATATTGATAACGGAGCTTCAACTCACATGAATGTAGTAAGGGAATATTTCTCGAGCTACCAAGAGGAGAAAATGGAATTCCAGATCACTATGCGCAACAGAACTAAGTGTACTCCAATAGGGAGAGGCACCATAGATTTTTAGACGTAAGCAGGAACCAATACTAGCACCACGAATGTATTGCATGTGCCAGGATTGGGTATGAAGCTAATTTTAGTGTCCCAGTCCAGGACAAGGGATATGATGTATACTTTGTGGGAAAGAAAGTACATGTCAAGCATCCTACCTGGAAGAAGGTGAAACATATTGGAGCTCGAAGCAACAACCTATATAGATCACAAATCGATTCTCCAATGGCACTGATAGGCAACGATAACAATAGTAGGAAGGAGTTGAATGAACTATGTCACAGGAGGACGGGACATTTGCACAATGGAGCACTTAGGATGCTCAGAGAGACTGTAACAAGAGTTCCAGCTCTCAACACCGAACACGATGATCTATGCCGAAGATGTGTACTTGGAAAGTACACAAAGCAACGTTTCCCAAAAGTGACAGCAAAGCCAATGGCATGTTGGGATTGATACAATCAGATATTTGCGGCCCTATGTCCACCAGAGATCTTAGCAGTGGTGAGTATTTCGTCACCTTCATTGATGACCATTCCAGAAAAACCTAGATCTACTTCTTAAAGACCAAGGATGAGGTCTTTGATCGGTTTCGAGAGTTCAAGGCTCTTGTAGAAAACATGATAGGAAAAAAGATCAAGGTACTACATTAAGATAATGGTGGAGAATACATGGATAAAGACTTCACGGATTTCTGCACAAAGGAAGGTATCAAAAGAGAGTGGAGAACTCCCTACAATCTACAACATAATGGAGTAGCAGAGTAGAAGCACATAACTATAATCGGGGTAGCAAAGGCCATGTTGTATGATTAGGATTTACCTAGATTCCTATGGGAACAATGTACATAGAAAATAGGACACCTCACAGAGCCTTGGGGAAGAAAACACTGGAGGAAGTCTTCACCAGGAAGAAACCTGAGGTAAGTCATTTGAGGATATTTGGCAATGTGGCCTATTGTCACATTCCAGATGAGAAGCGCAGTAATTTGGATCAGACTACAGAAAAGGGGTATCTCGTGGGATATAACGATACCTCAATGGCATACAGAATCTACGTTCCTGGCAGTAGGAAGATTGTAGTGAGGCGAGATGTAAAGTTCATGGAATACAGAGCTTTGAGAAAATCTCGAGAAATTCCTGTAAGAGATCAGTCATCAAATATTCCTTTTGTCCAGTAGTAGTATGGACCGTAGGTAGAACAAGAAGGGGGACAATCATAGGATTCGAGTACAGTGATTAGTACCAACATCTCCTCAGGGGCAGGGAGTCCATGAAGTTCTCAGTTGATAGAGCTGCAGGTATAGGAAGAGGAACAGATTGAACCTCCCACCACCAGTGGTAGGACCAGTAGGGAAGTGCGTCAGACCTTGAAGGACGTAGAAGAGTTTGTCGGAGCTCCTAGAACTGACAAGAGGTAGCGTAGGCAACCTGACAAATACCAGGCCTTGGTAGCTCAGGTTGCAGAACCCTCTAGTTTTTAGGAAGTTGCACAACACCAGGAGTGGGTGGATGCCATGGTAGAAGAATACAGTTCTATCACGACAAATGATGTTTGGGAGGTGGTTCCTAGACCAGAAGATAGATCAGTTGCAGGTTCCAGATGGATCTACAAGATCAAGTATGCTACATATGGCAGTGTAGAGAAGTATAAGGCTAGATTCGTGGAAAAGGGGTATGCAAAAAAAGAAGGAATAGACTATGAGGAGACCTTCGCCCCAGTTTCCAGATATACCTCTATCAGATCCATCATATCCCTAGCAGCACAGATGGGATGGGAAATTCACCAGATGGATGTCAAGACAACATTCTTGAGCAGGGTAATAGAAGAAGAGGTGCACATAGAGTAGCCTAAAGGCTTCAAAAATCATCAGAAGTGCACTCATGTATGTATATTGAAGAAAGCCCTATATGGGCTCAAGCAAGCACCTAGGGCGTCGTACATTCGGATTGAAAATTACTTGTAGCAGTTGGGATTCATCAAGAGTGATGTAGATCCCAATATCTATTATCTGACGGTGGAAAATTAGCCTCTCATTCTAGTTTTATATGTAGATGATCTGTTTTTGATAGGATCATCAAGGCTCATAAAGGACTCCAAAAGAAACCTTGTAGTAGAATTCGACATGAAGGATATGGGGTCGATGCACTATTTTTTGGGGTTGGAAGTATGACAAAAGAACGGGGAAATCTTCCTTGGACAAGGAAGATATGCTACATAAATTCTGAAGAGATTCAAAATGAAGGATTGCAGACCCATGGCAACACCCATGATTACCAAGTGGAAAAATATAGATGCCTTCATGGGATAGGGAAGTTGACCCCACCTTGTACAGACAACTAACTGGTTCACTCATGTATCTGGTCAACATCAAGACAAACATTTGCTTCACTGTCAATACCCTTAGTCAGTTCATAGTGGAACCGAAAAGGGTACATTGGGTAGTAGCTAGGCACATTCTTAGATATGTGTGGGGAACATATGGGCTCGAGTTGAAATATACTCGAGGAGATCATGTCAAGTTGAGTGGATTCACAGATGCAAATTGGGAAGGTACCTCAGTGGATAGGAAAAGTACCTCTGGGTACTGCTTCAACGTTGGATCAGGAATGTCTCTTGGTGTAGCAGGAGGCAGAAGTCAATAGCACTAAGCTCAACAAAAGTAGAATATATGGTGGCTAGCACAGCTACGTGTGAAGCCATATGGCTCAGGAAATTGTTGGTGAGTTTGTTCAAGAAGAAAATGGGAGCAAAAAATGTTTATTGCGATAATCAGAGTTGCATAAAACTCTCTGAGAATCCAGTATTTTGTGATAGGTCGAAGCACATTGATATCAAATGTCATTTCATCAGAGATTGTGTTCAACGTGGGGCATTTCAGCTGCAGTATGTCTCCACAAGTGATCAAGTAGCAGACATACTCACAAAATCTCTAGGGAGAGCTAAGTTCATCCAGTTCAGAGAACATATGGGTATGGTGGAGAATTCGTTTCAATAGATTCTCTGCAACGACAATTGAGAGGGAATTGTAGTGCAGATGTAGTAGTTAACAACAGTTCAGCAGGGTTAGTAGCAACACATATGCTACACATATCAGATTTATGTAGTTGTTGGTGGGCAACAACAGTCTAACATCAGTAGCATGACAGGAGATTATGCAAAGATAGAGTGATGCTTTAGTCGGTTAAAAAAATAGAACACATTCCTCGCTAAGAGGGAGTGTTGATTTTTGTAGCATCTCATGTGTTCTAGCCATAAAAGTTTGCGGAGAGGCTATAATACATGTATTCTCCAAAACCCATAAATCTTTCCTGGAAATTCCATCTAGAGGCGACCTAATTAAAATAATTATATATATTTTTAATTGTTCCTAAGTCTAAACTTAGGAAATCTAGTTAATTAAAGGGTATTAATTAAGTCATGGTGAGAATCTTCTAGAAGAAGACATGTATTTATGTCTAGTTAATCTAAGCCATCGATTATGATTTAATCTTGGTCGTTGGTGCTCCAAAAAATGATTATAAGAAGAAGTCGATGGGTAGATGGAGAACACATCATAACAGATACTCAGTTGCTCAAGCAGATCGATTTTCTCAGTGGATAAAGTTCGACAAGAGAAAATCAAGTCAGAAAGTGAGTTGCAGGTGGGAGAGAGAGGGCATCAACATAATCTGAGAGTGTAGACAAATCTGGAGGATGAAACACAGAGGAGAGATGGAGATCAACAACACAAAAGGGTTGACGCAGAGTCACTGCGTATAGGGTGACAGAGAAAGGCCAGTGAAAGGGGGAGGAGGTCCCCTTTGGGATCAGAGAAACGTCGTGGAGTGTGAGAAATTCACCAGTAAATTGATCTCAATGACTCTTCCTCTATTTTTTCTTGTACATAAATTATTGTTGAATTTTAATTAAAAAGACCCTGATATGCTACACTGATTTTCCCACAATGGGTTTTTCTGGGGACAATTTTCCAAAAATAACTGTCACTATGGTTATATATATGCTAGTATTTTCCTTGTATTTAATTTCCGCAGAATTTTATTTGTGAAGGATGCAATGTATGTATTTTGATATTTGTCGTAGAAAACTACAAATAATTTGTTTAAGTAATTTAATAAATAGAAGAAATATTATCAAATAATGTAGTAGGATTCAGGATCTCCAAATTTTCATAGCCAAAGGATGGACTTCTCGAAATGGGGATGCCAACAGAACTTGGAAGGTGTGTGACTGCAGAGAAGGGGGTGACCAGATTGCCCTAGAAACTGTGTAGCAGAGAAGGCATTAGGGGAATTTTGAGGTCTAAAATGGGCCTCCTAAGAAAATGTACAACCAAAATAAACTTTATAAGAACCAATAGAATCCAAGATGATGATGTCAACCATGGGGGATGATTCACCATTTTTGGAGTAAAAAA
>APFE030605959.1:219091-234482 GCA_000404065.3 Pinus taeda
CTGTAATTTCGGATATTTAAGTTTTGAAACTTCAGGTTGTAATAGCACTCTGAGTCCTCTTTCTAAATCCGCAAGTTTGATCACAATTGGATTCCCGAAGAAAGATTTATTCCCAATCTCCCGCAATGACCTAATTATAGACTTGTCCAGTAGAGCAAATTTGTACGAAGTGTCACGTGTCACTGTTTCGACCTTAGGTTCTGAAAATGATATCCAACAAACAATAGTCCATTTGATTTCTATCACTTTTTACGAAATTTGGATCAAATGCTCAGAGAGAGAGAGTTATGACGATTTTCCCCAGGTCACCTGTTTGGGATGTAATTTGAGAGCTTGTAGAAACCCTAAATTTCTTGGACTGTATCTCTGAAAATATAGCAAAGCAAGATCTGAAATTCGGGCCCGAGCTTCCCCACGATTTTGGATCAAATGGATTTTAATTTTAGAGTCTGAACCTTCGTAGAAAACAAATTATAGTGAAAATTCCACGATGACCTGTTTGAGATGAAATTCTGGAGCTTGAAAAAACCCTAACTTCCTCAGATCATATCTCTGAAAATATAGTGACACAGGATCTGAAATTAGGACCCGAGGTTCAAACCTATTTCTTCTCAAATGGGTTTTTGTTGTAGCTTCTGAAACTTCGTAGCGAAAACGTTATAGCGAAAATTCCACGATGGCCTGTTTGGAGTAGCAAAACCTAGAATCCAAAGCTCCAATACCAAATGTTATGAAACGAGCTCACAAAAATATAGAAAAGATAGATCAATGCCTTAGAAATAAGCCTCTTTGAGGGGGAAACCTCCTTTAAATTACACAAATGAACAATTCTTGGATGATACAAATGACAAGACCTCCTTTCTATTATATAGTATAAGGGGTCATAATATAATCAGACCAACCTATCAATATTAATTAATGGCACAATATAAAATAGTGGGCTTCTATGGTGCACAATAATAACAATATGGGGACTACATGGGCACAACAATATAATAAGGGGGTTGTACTAATAACAATAAGGGGTTACACTAGTAGTATAAGGACCTAACAGTTGTCATGTTGTCCTGATCTTCTATCATACCCTGGGTTCCTTGGTCTTCTTATATAATAATTATATTTTCTCCTCAGGTTCTTAAGTATCATCAAGCATGTCCTACTTATTCATCTCCTTCTCAGTCATCTTTCCATAACCTGGTAGAATTCAAGTATCTGTAATCCACTCACGACAAGACGACATCAGTCTCATAAACCCCTAGTCTAAGTTATTGCATGATAATCCACTGACTGAGACATAACTAGTATAAGGTTAGGGCGAAGGAGGCTCAATGACTGGGTTGGACTGAAGGATAAGACTACACAGTGCCCAATTTTGTAGTTCAAGCAGACAGGGGTTGCTACAGGACGAGGCCCTAGAGGACAAAATCTGTGCAGTTTTCGGAGGTAAGGGGGACTGGGTAGTTGAGAGGCTTGAGGGATAGAACTACGCAGTTTCTGGAGGGAGTGTGCTCTAACTCATGGAAGGACACTAGGAGAAGCATCCGTGTAGTTTTGGATGCCAAGGGAGGCTAGAATTTCTACACATTGTGCAGTTCCAGCAGGCAAGGAAAAAGCTTGAGGATTGCAGATGTGAAGTGCACAGTTTAGGAAGGCTGAATGAGGCTAGGTTGCTAGGAATCCTCCGAAATTTGGCTAAGTGTGGGATCAATGGAACTGATGTGAATAATGATATAACTTGACTATAACCACACACTTGGACATTCATTGATACAACATAGATCATTGAGAACATATGAAAACATACTTCACTTAATGCAAAAACCTTTGTGGCAACTTATGACAAGTGCGGTTTCAACGATAGACTTTGTGAGGATAATGACGAAACTTGTGTAATAGTGCGTGAAACTTTGGAAATGAGTGAGAAACATGTCTATATGATGAGAAAAATTCATTTTCACAAATATTGCACCTTGGAGAGAACCAAAACTTGCTTTTGCATGACAAGCGAAAAATCCCATGCCCGAAGATGACACTTGCTATATAAAGTTAAAAGCGTGAATGAATTTTGAGATCGAAGAAGGGAGCTTGAAATATTTAGCTTAATAATAAGTGACTAAGGAATGACCGATCATAGGATCCACAGTAGGCTCCAAAATTTGAGTGTAGGCCAAAATTTTGGAGGGTGTTGCAGTTGCTACAACTCTTGGTGACACACTAGTAGAATCGAGCGTCTTTGTTTTGGTTAACTCCTTCTGTGCAAGGCCTTGGTTCTTCAGGGAGTATTGGTTCATCATGTAGATCACCTTGGCCTTCCCACTTACCCCATGAACAATCATGGTCCCCTCTATACCTGCTCAGTCGAACACAACATAATATTCAACATAATCATAATGTTTTGAGTTGGGAAGGGTAGTGTAGCTCGCGAGCTTAAGATTTTCAAAGTATAAGTTTTCATCTCTGGTGTTGCTCCGCTGTCAAAAGGCCTAGACACTACCTTGGTGGATTCACACAAGAACATAAACATTGTTCTGCTGCCAGCGAGCCTGGATAGTACCCTGGCAGAGTTGCTTGCTTCACCTCTTTGTGCAAGAAGCCTTTCTCTTCTTCTATCCTAACAGCTAGAAGTTCAGGGTCACGTAAAATGAAATTTCCAATTAAGCCACCATAATTGTTCCTGACCTGCATCCACAAAGATATGAACAATTAAAACAGATAAAAAACGATGTGCAACATAAGATATACAAATTTGAAAAACTTGCACAAGAGAAGGAAGGTCTTGCCTATGGTCTGAAATGTGTGTCACAACTAATACTTTTATCCAATTCACATGCTTACCTTTTCAACGAATACCATTTTTTAGCAAACCTTAGAAGCTTCTTATGGATATGTCTTCATCTACACATAGCTCCTTAGAAAGTGTGATGAAAGATCAAAACTTGATGTTTGCGACAAAGCTTGCTGAGTGATATTATTTCAACCATTCAATGATTGGATCATAAAATTCATGATGGCCTTCGTGAAAGCCCCAAAATATTGAAAAAGGTGATTTTTTAATTAGAGAAATGGGATCATGATGGGAATCTTGTGAGAGAAAATAGATCTGATCATACTCAACATTCATGCCAAGACAGTGAGGACTTGCCATAACCATCAACCAGGGCTGATGTGCCTCACTTGCTTGATAAAAATCTAAATAGAGAGATGTTGAACATTGAATATCAAGGGGTGTGAAACAAATGTCCTTGGATGTGCTGATGGGAAAATGATAAGAGGAATGATAGTTACCAAAGATAGAGAAACGATTAGATGAGATAATTAAAGCATCAGATTCCCAGTTTGCAATAAACAAACAAAAATCAATTTGAACAATCTTGCGAATGCTCTGAACAATCGAACCAAGTTCCTTGCGAGCCAAACATGACAAACCACATTCCTACAACTGGTGAAAAATTGCACAAGCATCGTAATCATCAAAAGCATTTTAAAAGGATGTTAGCACCATGAATGCATGAGAATAGTTGGGACGTGGTGATTGGAGAAGAACTTGATTCATGTGACAACTTGTGCATTCATTATCACTCAAGGATATGATGAGAGGAGATATTTGCAATATAAAATTCGCAAGAAGACCAAGGCGCTAACCATTGAGTGACAAATTTGATAAGTATGATTCCTTTAGGAAAAGATAGTCCTTGAGATAATCAACTTCATAATTCCATGACTCTATTGGAGATGCACATTCCCAACCCAAGTTTGATGCGAGATATTTTCATGAAGATGAATGAACTGTAACAGATTCTTGAATTTAGTGAGAAGCTAAATCTTGAAAATTCGAAAGGTCACACCTGGAATGCCAAACATTTTTCACAAGGAAATTTACATAAAGTGAAACCATGCAAAGAGTTAGTCTATGAGAGGGAATCCATATCTAACTTGGTTCGGGAGGCCTAACAGAGTCCCGAGATCTTGACATAACCATCAAACACATATTTCGTTAAAATTGGAATTTTTTTATTACAAGGACATTAATATAATTGAAATTTTTGGTTATTTCGAAATTCTAGATCCACTATTTAATTCCTCGACTCCCTGGTAGGTCCTGAAACTTTCCAGGATTGTAGAATTGCATTTTGAAGCTTGAACCATATCATGCATGGTTTGAGGATAACTATTATTATTGGTTTTAGTAAGACCACTGCCCATCAGATAACAACCATCTCTTTCACGTATTTCACTAAATTATTCAACTTCAACCACCAGATTACTTAAATCAGAAGACTCTTTTGATCACAAATTCAAAGATAAATGAATCAGTGAGATCTCACAAGCAAGCTGATTTGAAGAGTTGTCCTCATGAAAGAGAAGAGATGGTGAGGGGTGGGAAGAGTTATCTATGATTTGATTGTTTTCAATTTTATCATGGACAACCTCACCTCCTTGTGTCAATCGAGGGGATAACTCATTGGATGAAGAAACTGGAGGGCATGGAGTATCTCCGTCACAAGTAGATGCATCTCAAACAGTAGGACACAATGGATAGTGAGGTGAAGAGGAAGTTTCGATGTGGACATCTCCTTTGACCGAACCAGATTCTAGATCTAATTTAAAATCTTGATGAGAAATCGAAATATCATATGATGTGCTTGGGAATTTGTCATGACATACGGAAATAGAGTCATGACCATTGGAATGATTACTACCCAAGTCTGGGGGTTGATTGAAAGAATTGATTGTATTGAATTTTCCACCGAGATTAGCAGATTGAGAATCATTCAATAATGGAAACTCATTATTTTGACATGGAATATTCTGAACCATAGAGGAAATATTAGAAGCATCTTCACCTTTCTGCTCCTCTACCCATGTAATGTGATTGCCTTGTACCTGATCGCAATTTGAGCCAACAACTTGAGAATCAAGAGAATGTGAAGAACTAATTGGTGTAGCAGATTGATCAAGCGGGTCATTGTACAAAGAGTCAGGATACGTGAACGATAAAGGATAACAAAAATTTGGATTAGATTTAAGACTATAGTTATGAACGGTGAAAACAACTTGTGGAATGCAGGAGTGAGTTTTCATTGTAGGCTTGATGAGCCATTCTGGAATTTCCTCCATTTAAGCAGAAGAAGAATGAGAAGTTGGACTGGAGATTTGATTCACAAATTTCCCAATTTTACAATCACCGCAATGAGGCACCCTCATCGGGACCAGAAGAGGAGGACAAAGAAAAAAAGGGATAGTAGGCTCCTCTTTTGAAATTTGAGGTGCCTTGTGATTCAAAATAGTTGGGGGAGAAGGAAAATTAGGAGGTTCAAGCTCACCATATGAAGAGAAATGAACCAAGCACTCAAACTCTTGTTTCAAGAAATCCCAGTTCATTTTTTTTTGGAATTTCATAATAAAGGTGAAGGAACGGATCAGAAAAATTCTCAACTGATTCATTAGGCTTCATTCTTAAACGATTCGTTCTTCCATAAACATATCGATAGTTATAATTATCAAAGGCTTGATGGAGATGCCTAAGGAAATGGTGAATGGAATGGATGGAATCAGGTGGCAAGCTATGGCACCACTGATCAACATGACCTTCAAGGGTGAGGAAGAAAAGCACACAAGCAAAATTTTCATCATTGATTTCGTAAGATTCGAAAAATTTAAGAAAATCAGAAATTTACTCAGTTATGGATGTTCCATCCTCATCCTCACCATCAAACTTTAACTTAGACAAGTGATCGAGAGGCTCATTGGGGAGCGAAAATTGATAAAGGGAAAAATTGGAGAAACACCTTGGGAGTATGATTTGTGTACGAGCCATTTTAGATAAGAGATTCAAACTAGATGCAATGGGCTCAGCTTGTCATCTGTCCCTCCTTTTAGTGCCATTTTTTTGACGGTGCTGGAAATCCGTCAACTAAGGGGATCTCCTTGATATGAAGTCCCAATTAGACCTCACTCCATTTCTTGTAGGAGTCCCATCTGGTATAAAGGCCCGGTTTCAAACTCCTTAAAGATTTTCCTTGGCTCTAGCTGCCAGCACAGGAGAGTGATGCAATAATATCTTCGAACAACAAGGTGAGTGTGTAGCGCAACTGTGTTTAGGTTCTCTTACTGCAAAAGGGGGGAGAAAAGTGAGCCTCTAAGTGAGAGGTATTAGCACCACCCAGGAAGAGACACACATGAACCAAAAGGGCCTGTCTAACATCCAACAGAATTTTCCAATCAGTCGTTACAACTAATGAACAATGGAAGATCCGTATAACATCTAGCAGAATAGTCCACAACGGATGTGACGGTCATTATAACCGATAAGAAAGGAAAGGTTTTTCTAGTATCCCATGGAATAGTCCACAAGGATGAGACAACAGTGACAACCATTACAACAACTTCCCAACAAGATAAGCACCAAAATAACCGAAATAATTCAACTATTTTAGTACATGTGAAAGAAAACATGAAATACGAACGTTCACATAATAGTCTTACAAACATTCATGAGTTATGCATGAAAACATGCTGGATTGAAAAGGCTTATGTAATTAATAAAAAATTCCAAGACACATATTTACATTGTACATCACTAGGCCCAGTAGTGGGACATTGGAGCCAGTCCTTACTCCTCAAATAACTAACTAATCTCTCTAAAGATTTACGGGAGGAGCCAAGGTGAAAAGTCCTTTGCTCATACAATGAGGGGTTATATGTAACCAAGGGTGGTGCTTCCCCCTTGTGACTCTTTGACTACCCTTGTGACTGTTCAACTTTCTATGACTTTTCAACTTACACGACTCTTCATGTTCTTGTGTGTCCATTGGAGTTTGACTTTACAATACATTTGATTTGCAACATGGCCCACAACAGTGATGTGGCATATGACAGTTCATGACACGACTTGACATGACACTGATGATGTGAATTGGCTTGATGATGTGGCAACATCATGAGGCTGTTGTTTCTGGGTGGTATATGTGTTCTTGGATATGCTTTCTCTTTTCCTCCACATAGCTTGATGATGTAGGGTCTTTAATGATCCTTGGTCTTGGGAGGTGGTTGCAAACATATTTCTCTTTGTTTTCTCTTGATAGGTTTTCTCGTTCGTTCAACTATGAGTGAGTCTTCGGCAAGATTTCCTCGTCCTTCTCCTTCCTCATCATCTCATCATGACTTGATAGTGTACTTGTTCCAGCAATTCACTCATGACATGACAACATCAATAAGAAAACTCCCTAGTCTAAGATGATGCCTTGTTATTTATGAACTAAGCTCGGGACAAGTGAAAGGCTATGAGAGAGGGCCCAGTAACTGCTCATTGAATAGTTCTAGGTGACAAGGGGAGGGCTTGATCACAGAGACTGCACAGAGCACAACTCAAGCTTTACTGAGGAACTTTTTAGCACAACCCCCATTGGGGAGAAAAATTGCATAGTGGCCATTGGGAGTCAAGATTACACAGTTCATGCAAATAGTGTTTGATGCATGATGAGACACTGGGAGACAAATCTGTGTACTTTTCAAAAGCAAGCGGGACATTGGAGATGCCTAGAAAAAAATCTATGCAATTTTTGTGGACAATGAGCTCCAACTGAGGGAGAGTCACTAGAGGACACATTTGCGCAGTTCTAGAGGCTAAGGGAGGCTAGGTCCTCTGTGCATTGTCGGGCCTATGAAGGCAAGGGAAATTCTTGAGGACTGAAAGTGTGAAGCGCATAGTTCAAGTCAAATTGGGAGGAATTGTTGTGCAATTCTAAGGGTGAAGGACGATTGTTGGGTTCTGGAATTTTGCAGTACAACTACCCTGGATAATAGTGATTGCACACTGCGCATCTCCAAGCAGAAAGGTCACATCACTGAGGACTGAGACTACACAGTGCATATCTTAGTTGGGGCTTAGTGAAGTTGAGTTGCTCGGTTGAGAAGATTTTCCAAAAAATGGGTAAGAGTCGGAGGGAGATTGACTCGTGATGTGATCACATACTTAAAATACTTTGATGACATGATAACATAGACCACTGGGTCAACAAACAAATAATTACCTTCTATGTGACTGTCTCAAGCCAAGAAGCGTCAAGTATGACACTTGATATAGACTTTAGGGCGGCCATGATGACCCTTGTGTGACAATGCTCAAGACTTTGTGTATGAGTGTGACAAGTGTTTACATGGTTAGGACAACTCATTTGCACAGAGGTCGACCTTTGAGACCACTAGAGAAGGTTCAGAAACATGTCATAATAGTCAAACATGCCAAGAGACGAGAGTTTATCCAACAAGTGAAAGGGAGAAAAACACTTAGAGAAGAGACATGGAATGACTTTCAATGTTTGCGACCATACATGTCATTGAAGAGATAATGATATGACAATGATAGGCTATCATCATACTATGCTAACATGTATGTTTCAACTTCATGAAAGATGTTCTTTGTTTTTCATACATACCCTCCAAAGAGTCATGAATCAGATGAAGGCGTCATGTGGTCTTGATCTTCTATCATACCCTGGGTTCCTTGGTCTTCTTATCTGATAATTATCTTTTCTCCTCAGCTTAGTAAGCATCATCTAGCATGTCCTACTTCTTCATCTCCTTCTCAATCATCTTTCCATAACCTGGTATAATTCATGCATCTGTAATCCACTCATGACAAGACGACATCAATTTGATAAATCCCTAGTCTAAGTTATTGCATGATAATCCATTCACTGAGTCGGAACTGGTATGAGGTCAGAGGGAAGAATACTCAGTGAGTTGGCTGGACTAAAGGATAAGACTGCACAGTGCCCACTGAGGGACAAAATTGGCCCCGAAGGACAAAATCTACGTAGTTTTCAGAGGCAAGGGGGACTGGGCAATTGAGAGGCTTGAGGGACAAAATTGTGCAGTTTCTGGAGGTAGTGAGCTCCAGCTGAGGGAAGGACATTGGGAGAAGCATCTGTGCAATTTTAGATGCTAAGGGAGGCTAGGCTTTCTGCGCATTATGCAGTTCCAGTAGGCAAGAAAAAATCTTGAGGGTTACAGATGCGAAGTGCGTAGTTTAGGAAGGTTGGATGAGGCTAGGTTGCTAGGAATCCTCTGGAATTTGACTAAGTATGGGATCAATGGAACCAATGTGAACAATGATAGAAATTGACTGTAAACACACACTTGGACACTCAATGATACAACATAAATAATCCAGAACATATGAAAACATACTTCGCTTAATGCAACAACCTTTGTGGTAGCTTACGACAAGTGTGGCTCCGACGATGGACTTTGTGAGGATAATGATGAAACTTGTGTAATAGTGCATGAAACTTTGGAAATGAGTGAAAAACATCTCTATATGATGATAAAAAGTCATTTCATAAAGATTACCCCTTGAAGCAAACCAAATCTTGCCTTTGCATGACAAGTGAAAACTCCCATGCATGAAGATGACACTTGCTATATGAAGATAAAAGTGTGAATGAATTTTGAGATCAAAGAAGGGAGCTTGAAATGATCAGCTTGACAATAAGTGATGAAGGAATGAACGATCACATGATCCACAGTAGGCTCCAAAATTTGTGTAGGCCAAAATTTTGGAGGGTGTTGCAGTCGCTACAACAAACACTTAGAGTTTTCTTGGAGCACTCTTGGATGAGTGTGGCATACTTGGAGCTTTGGAGCAAGAAGGCAAAGGAAGGGCAGGAAAGTGCAAGAGGACATCAATATCAACAACTATAATGAGTTTTTCTTGTAGGTACTGAGTTTCATGTATGGTTTTCTTACTAGTTTTGGAATGCATGGCATATGCATGTGGTTTCTTGGTTATGATCTGTCATTGGCATGGAGGAATGTCTAGATTGATGATGGATTTGCTAGCCTTTCCATTTCCTATATAACCACGGCATTGTGGGTTTTACTTTTATTTTTTGGTTGGTTCTCATATTCCTTTGGTTGTGGGTTCATCTATTAGTTCCTGGAGCCTTGGTTGGACAAACGCTCAGGAATCCCTATAACAACTTTAGCTGAGTTACTAGTCCTAGAGCATTGGTTGGAAAATTGCTCTGGAAGACCCGTAAAGTTTGGGTTGAATTAGTAGTCCTGGGAACCTTGGTTGGAAAAACGATCTGGATCCCTTGGTGGGTTGAGTTACTAGTCTTGGAGCCTTGGTTGTACAAATTCTCTGGAGCCCGATAGTAGTTGTGGGTTGAGTTACTAGTCCTGGAGCCTTAGTTGGACAAACGCTTCAGAGCTCGAAAATAACCAAGGGTTGAGTTGCAAGTCTTGGAAGATGAGTTGGAACAAATACTCTCGAGAACTAGACAAGTTGGATAGAGACTAATATGGTGATGGTTAGTGATGTCTGACCGTGAGGTGGAATCACTGGTTGAGGGTTGAGGTGGTTTAGCCTCTAGAAGCCCTGGTTTGGTTTCTTTGGATGTGTTTCATGAGATCCAACATTCATGCTTGGAATATGGCACAGGGGTGGAAGTCCCAAACTTGGTTTCATTTTGCATATGTTAATAAGAGATTCTTTCCTCTTGTATTTTATGGGTAAATATACTTGTTTATATGTGGTATTTATGGGTGTCATATCCTTGTTATTTTTGTTAGTTATATGTTGGTTATGAGCATGTTTTATGACAATGATGATGTATGGCTCTCATCATGTTTTTATTTTCAAATGAATGAATAATGGATATACGACCTAATAGATGATAATGCACCTAATGTGATAAGGCATCAATGCTTCTTAGTGATTCTCAGATAAGTATGAGACCCCTGTTATCATACATGTTTTTATGACATGTAGATTATATGTTCATGATCTGTTTGACGAAATGCGTATCATGGTTGGGCTTGGTTAGGTAAATTCCTTGATCATTTTTTGTGTTAGAGGCTTTGTATTGGTGTCTTTTATTGTGTTGGAAGGACTCATCAAGTTTTGGGCAGTTGATTTGAATTGGATCCATAAAGAATGATTAATAGAGCCATGGTTGTACCAAGTCGGGACAGACTTCAAAGAATTTAAAACAATGATCAAAAACACCTCTAAACCGGTGGCAGTGGCAGCGAGCGTCGAACGACGAGGACCTCAGTCAAAGCGCGCTGATTGAGGCCCATGGAGACTGTGCGGGAGGCGAAATTAGCCCCTGGGAGGCCTGAATCGGGAAGCAAAGGGAGTTTTTGATGCGCGATTGGGTGAAAACCCTCAAATTGGAGAAGCCCCGAGCACTCGGTTGTGTGGGAGCCGAAAAACCGTGGGACAAAAGGCTAAGCACTAAAGGTGGGACCCGCTCCAAAATCGGCGATATTGATCAGGGCGTTCATGGGCGGTAAGCAGCTTTGATGGAAAAGGAGCGATTCCACTTAGCGCCTGATGTGTGGCAAGCACATGAGAGAGGAAACCACTACTCATCGCACGCTAACGAACGAGCAAGTCCACCACGCAAAAAGAGCAGATGGCGTTGGATATGGGGGCTCCAGATCTAATGGTTGAGATCGTGCCCGATGGAAAAGACGTAATTGACGAGGGATTAAGCCGCGATATGAAAGAATTTGAGGTCCGCTTTGACCACCAAGGGTGGCAAATGACTCATTCCGTAACGTATCTAAAGAAACAAACCGATGAGGCAAGCTAGCGCAGTTCACAGGAGGATAAGTGGCCGCTCCCTGAGAGCCTGATGATGGCGCCGAAACAGGGAACTCCAAGCGCAACAACAAGTAGGTGATCCGATGAAGGCGGAAGAAGAACCGAATCGCCATGAGCTTGAATGGTTTAAAGCCATGTACAGAACAGACAGAGAACATGAGGAGTCAGGAACCGAAAGACGGAACGCCGAAGACAAAAAACAGAGAAGAGAAGAACCAGTGAAGCAAAAAGCAGAAAGAAGACAGAAGGGTAGAGATGACCAAAGGCAACATCAAGCACCAAAGAGCTTGAGAGATTCAACCCATCCATGAGAGGATCTGTCAGACCAGAGAGGTCAAAGAGCTGGTAAGGAAAAGAGTCTGTGTACTCTAGCGGTTTGGGGAAACCAAGAACCACCCTACCAAGCTAATCTGTTTCAGGAGACTCATATTGAGATCCTTCATTGTAATTCTCTGCTTCAAGACATAATAAAAAGAAGGCCACCACTGAGAGCTGGACCAAAGATGTAGCCCTGGAGGATAGGGTGAACTCCTTATTAATTTCTTGTGTTCTTGTATTTGCTTACTGTATTTCTCTGCTGTTTTCCATTTCAAGTGTCTGTGTATTTGCAATCTGATCGATCTGTTGCTTAAATAACATAGACCCACACACTCCATATACGAGTCTGTATACCTTCATTAATAAATCTTTAACTGAGGTCACTCATAGGGTGATTATCGATCAAGTGGTATCAGAGCTCTTGGGCTGTAAGGTTAGACAAGCTATGTGTTTTACGTTGAATGCTCACTAGATCATAGCTCAAATTAGGAGAAAGGAGATTTTGGTCAAGACTTAATCTGAAATTGGGAAGTCTATCTCGGAAGATAATGTTAGAGGAAGGTTCTGTGGGGCCAGACTCTCATTAAGAAGTTCCCTAGCTGACGTCTATGGTATAAGATGTATAGGGACTTTAGAAAGCATAAGGATGAAGATTCATCAGGTTCTAAACAAGACAAAGAAGAAGATGAGTCTCATTCCCATGACCACTCAAAGGGAAAAAGGAAAGAGGAAAGCTTTCTCACACCTCTTAATAGCCCTGTGCATAATAAGAAAGCATCTTTGATTAAGCTAGATGTTAAATTCGACTTGCCTATATATGATGGAGAGCTAAATGCTGAAGAATTGGACAATTCGATTAGACAAATTGATGTGTATTGCAGAGTGAAACACATCGACTCAGACAAGAGCAAAATTCAGCTAGCAAGCCTACGCCTACGAGGCACTGCTTTGGTTTGGTGGGAAGGCAGAACCCAAGTCGACATGAAAAGACATGGTAAGACTATCTCTGTCTGGAGTGACTTTATTTCTGCAATCAAGAAGCAGTTCTATCCACTGGCCTACATGCAACAAGCCATGATGAGTTGGAAAACTCTTCGGCAGTTGAAAGGGAAAAGTGTGCAAGGGTACACTCAAGAATTTAGAAAGAGAGCATTGATTCTAGGGATCTTATTAGACACACCAGAGACTCTTTTGAAGTACATTGGTGGTCTACACAACTACATGAGGCATACCATCCTCATGTTTAATCCCACTAGTATAGATGAGGTATCTGTACAAGCTACTCATCTAGAAGCTAGAGGAAAGAATGGAAATCCAGAAGTTGGGGGACCATCCCAACCCACTGCAAGCAAGAGCAAGGAGAAAAGAAAGCATAAGTGGAAAGTAAGGAAGGCTAACACTGCACAGAAAGGCAAAGCTTCATGCACTCACTGTAAAAAGGATGTGCATGATGATGAGCACTATTGGATTTTCCATCTAGAGCTGAGACCTGAGAAGTCCGAGGGCAAAAAGAAGAAGACTGTTGTAGCTATTCAGAAAGATTTGGGGTCAGACATGGGAGATGAAACAATCATTGCAGCCATAGGTATAAAAGGTAAGAATTCTGAAGCATCTACTAGTAATTCTTGTCAATCTGTTATTGATGAAGAACATGAGAGAAAAATACATGAGATTTTCCATATTCGAGTTGTTTCCAAACATCAAAAGATTGATACTTTGTTTGATAGTGGCTCACAAGTAAATTTGATTTCTGAAGCAATTGTAGAGAAATTGGGATTAGCAATTACACCTCACAGGAAACCATACGCATTAGGATGGTTGAATGATAAAGCACAACTACAAGTGACTAGACAGTGCAAACTCAAGTTTTCTTTTGGGTCAGCATTTGTAGATGAGGTTGAGTTAGACATAATTCCTTTGGATATATGTGGAATTGTTTTAGCGAGTCCTTACTTGTATGATAGAAAGGCTATTTTCTATAGAGATGAGAACAAGTACCTACTTGTTAAAGATGGAATTGAATACTTTGTAAGAGCTCATAAGCTCCAGAATAATTATACTCTCATAAACTCGGGGCAGATGAAAAGAATGATAAATTCATGCAAACAATTCTTACTAATGGTTGTAAAAGAAAAGAAACCCGATTAAACCAATGTATTTGAGGGTTGTAATGCTAAGCAGCAAGCTGATATAGAAAAGATTGTTTTATAGTATGATGTCCTGTTTCAGGAACCCAAAGGTCTGCCACCCAAAAAGGAAATAGTACATGATATTATTTTGCAGCAAGATGTTCCATTACTTAACACTGGAATGTACAGGTTGTCTGCTTTAGAGAATGCTGAAATCAAAAAGCAGGTGCAGGAGTTGTTCGAGAAGGGGTTCATTTGGCCTAGCACATCACCATGTGGGTCACCAATCGTTTTGGTGAAAAATAAAGATGGCTCGTGGAGAATGTGCATTGACTATTGAGCACTGCATAAGATAACAATAAAAAATCGTTATCCCCTTCCTCGCATAGATGATCTTTTAGATCAATTAAAGGAATCTGTTTATTTCACCAAGCTGGATTTGCATAGTGGATACCATCAGGTCAGAGTTGCAGAGCAAGATGCATGGAAGATTGCTTTCAAAACAAAGCAGGGATTGTATGAGTGGTTGGTTATGCCTTTTGGCTTAACCAATGCTCCTGCTACTTTCATGAGATTAATGAATGATGTACTTAGACATTTTCTTGATGATTTGTTATTGTGTATATGGATGACATTCTGATTTTTAGTAAAATGCGGGAAGAACACTTAAAGCATGTTAAGCAGACATTAGATGTTTTGAAAAGAGAAAAACTTTATGTTGAACTCTCCAAATGTGAATTTGGAAAAACATCTCTAAATTATTTGGGTCATATAGTAGGGGGTGGCGAATTGAAAATAGATCCCTCTAAAGTGGCAGTCATTGTAAACTGGCCTAAACCCAAGTTTGCTACAGAAGTGAGAAGCTTCCCAGGAGCAACACAATATTGGAGGAAGTTCATCTCTAACTTTTCCTTAATTGCAGCTCCCTTACATGCTTTGACAGGATTGAACAAGGTGTTTCAGTGGGGAGGCAAACATTAGAAAGCCTTCGACACCTTGAAAGAAAAGATTAGTACAACACCTGTACTAGCACTACCTGATCTACAAAGACTATTTGGGATCCAAACAGATGCGAGTGACTATGCCATGGGAGCAGTGTTTACACAGCACGGTAAACCCATATGTTACCATTCTAAGACTTTTAATTCTGCCGTAGTTAACTATCCTATATATGATAAAGAGTTGTATGCATTAGTTTAGAGTGTGAAAAAGTGAAAACATTATTTAATGGGCAATAGAAAACTAGGCTTGTACACTCCATTACCAGTTCCTTCTCACCCTTGGGAAAGTGTTTCCATGGACTTTGTTGGAGGACTGCCTAAATCTA
>APFE030605959.1:238834-293662 GCA_000404065.3 Pinus taeda
TATGAATAGTATTTAAGAATTAATATTGATTAAACATTTATTAATATTAATTAATATATTAATAACCATTAATTAATATATTAATTAATTTTTATTCTCAACAAAAATCATAAATAAACAAAGAAATAATTTAAATAAAATAAATTATATTAACATATATTAAATCATTAGTCCCTTTAGGTTTTAAATTTTTTTTATATTCCTCACCTGTAAAATAAATTCTTATAATAAATAATCAATCAATAAATAAATAATAAATAAATAAATTAAAATAAATAAACAATTAGCCGACATTCTCCTAAAAATTTACTATTCGCGTGATTATTTATTTCCTTCTAAGCCGCTCTTCTTGTATCATCATTCATAAGTCCTGAAGATGGATCCCAGTTGGGATTTGAAACGTTGGCATAAAAATGTTCAAACTGTGGATTCTCCGGCAACTAATTCAAAAGCATTTATAACTTGTCGATTATATGTTCTCAATGTGTTTGACGGAATGTCTATCATGGTTAGGCCTGGTTAGGTCAAGTTATTATCTAAGTTTTGCATTAATGGCTTTGTCATTGTGTCACTTGTCATTATGGAAAGTTTTATCAAGTTCTAGGCAAAGGTCTGGATACTAGCCCTGAAAAGGTGGCTCAGATCTCAGGATCGCAGGAATAGAACTGAGTAAATTAGATTGCAGTCGTTGGGAGGCAGGGTTATCCATGTTACTAGAGGCTTACAGTCATTGGCTTGCCTTGTTATTCATGCAACTAGCAGCCTAGATTAGTGAAAAAGCAAGTTAACTTAGGGTTATGGCACCTGGAGTGGTTGGTTGGCTCCTGGAGGTCCTGTAGCTCCCGAGGATGAAAAATAAAGTTTTGGTTGGATGATTTCACTTACTTAAATGTACCTAGGAGGTTGAGTCATATCATAGTAACTCTTTGTTACAAATTTACCCCTATGGTCTGGTGAACTTAGGTAAGTGTGGGAGGAGGGTGTTACAGAGTGGTATCAAATCCAAGTTGCGTTCTCTTTGGGTGATATATGATACCACAAAGTGGTGTCAGAGCATGGTTCAACACTTGAATTAGATGGGAATAATGTGTTTGTCATGCATGCATGAAGGTTTTATATGTGCTTGTTATGTGTTCATGGTGGTGGTTATTGTTACAGCTGTGTTGACAAGTAGAAATTGACGATGTTGTTGTTGGTATGTGTTTGTCATGAATGCATCACAATTGTATATGTATTTGTTATGCATGTTAGTTGTCTATATGGTTGTTATGCATTCATTATTATGGTTGAGGTTGTCGTGCATGCGGTCATGGTATGCAGGGTGTATTGCCATGCATGATGTCGGTTATTTGATGTGATTATGATTATACATGTATCACGTTAATCTGGTTGATCTTGTAGATGAGATATCCTCCCTTGAACTATATTGAGTTATGTTTGTTATGTTTATGATTGGTTTATCTGACATGATATGTTTGCAAGAAGTAGAAGATCATAGATGACTAGCGAAATAGTGGATTACAGTTCACAAGACTCTCCCTATATATCAAGTGAGTAGCATGGTGATGGGTACTCTCCTGACATAGAAAACACTTTAAGAAGTTTGAAGGAAGAGATGAGAAGTTGCAAAGAAGATAATGACATAATAATTCAGTCAAAAGAAATACTTGCCAGGGCATAGGAGAAACAAGCAGAGGTCAATATAGTTATCCTTCAAAGTTTGCCTGATTTGTAGAAACGGGAACTGCTTAGGATTAGTCATGGATAGGAGGATAGGACTAAGGGATCCTATGGTATCAGATCAAATGATGGGCACAGGTCAGACAACGATGATATCGCCAGGCATGGAAAATTCTTGGATACACATGATAGGAGAGGCAATGGACATGGGATTTATTCTAGCTCTTGTTCAGAAAGGTACCATGTTCATCATCACTATCATCCTTATAGGAGGAATGACAAGGGGTGTTTTCTAGATGTGTTCAAGAATCCAAGCCACCTACATTTGTTGGGGAACTAAAGAAATCGAAAGCTACAGAGGCATGGTTGCTTGGACTAAAGGAATTCTTTGATTTGCATGACTACACCGAGAACATGAAGGCTAGGATAGCTATTTTCAGCCTCAAAGGGAGAGCAAACATCTGGTGGGAATATGTGAAGCAGGTCGGAGAAATAAGGACAGAGGAGTTTGGTTGGCATGAATTCAAGAGACTCTCCAGGAAGAAATATTTTTCAGAGAGGTACTATGATAATAAATCTAAGGAGTTTTATGAGCTAAAGACGAGGTCAATGGCATATGAGGAGTACACGACTAAGTTCCTGGAGGTATTGAGGTATGTACCGTATCTTAAGGATGAGAATGCCAAATTTCAGAGATTTGTCAGTGGATTACCATTAACATTTAAGGAACGAATTGAGTATGATGAGACTCATTCACTTGAAGAAGTCATTGCGAAGTTGAAGCACTATTATGAGAAATCGAAGCATAAGATAGAGTCTCAACAAGGTTGGAAAGGGAAAGACAAGACTAAAGGTAAAAGGCCACTGAAGAAAACAAGACCTTGAGATGTAGGTGAGCAAGAGAATGTTGTTCCTTATAATATGTTTAATGCAGTTTGAAAGGGACATTGGTCACAATTTGGAGGTAGCTGAATAGAGGTGATGATAAGGGACAATTGTAGTGTTGGATATGTGGCAAGGAGCATATCGTGAAGGATTTTTTGTCATATTTGGGTGGTAGGCCTCAAATTTGTAGTGCACAAGAAGCGCAAACAATTGGGGATGTTGGACAAAGTATTCCTCATATCTATGTAAAATTGAATAAAAGGTAGGCCGATCACCAGGCATCTATTATCCAGATGGAGAGTAAGCTTTTTGATCAAGTTATTTCTATTTCGATAGACCTCAATCTAATTATAGTTATGTTAACCATGACTTGGTGGATAAGTGCGGTTTGAGAAAAGAAGTGCATGCAGAGTCTTGGTTAGTGCAGTTGGCTACAGGTACTAAGAAAAGAGTTCATCATTGGGTAAGAGCTTGTGCATTTGAGTTGAATGGTATGCCTACATCAACAAATTTGAATGTACTTCTGTCGGAATCATACAATTTTCTTCTAGGTATGGATTCATTGTATCTTCACAGGACTAAGGTGGATTGTTATGAGAAGTATATTGAGTGCTTGGATGACAATGGAGAAAAGAGAATCTTGCAAGGTAAGAAAAAGGCCACATCAATTAGAATGGTTACAACTATGCATGCAAAGCACAATCATAGGAAATGATGTGTTTTATTTGCATTTCATATCTTCAGTGATAAAGGTAAGGATGTCGAGGAAGCAAAAGTATTGAAGAGGTACTCGGGCTTGCAACAGTTTCAGGATGTATTTCCAACAGAGCTTTAAAAGTTGCTGCTTCACAGGGAAGTGGACTTTTCCATTGAGTTGGTACCAGGGGCAACACCAACATCAAAGGCACATTACATGATGAGCACACCAAAATTAGTTGAATTGAACTCACAGTTGAAGGACATTCTTGACAAGGGATACATAAGGCCAAGTGTGTCACCTTGGGACGCACCAGTGTTGTTTGTGAAGAAGAAGGATGGTACTCTCAGGTTATGCATTGATTATAGGTAGCTGAACAAGGTGTTGATCAAGAAAAAGTATCCATCTTCGAGGATCATGACTTGTTTGACGAGTTGAAGGGAGCAATAATATTCTCGAAGATTGAGTTTGTTATAGTTACTTTCGGTAAGACTAATGTTCCAACTACTTTCATGTGTTTGATGAATAGTGTGTTGCATCCTTTTATGGACAAAAATGTTTTTGTATTCATTGATGATATATTGATATATTCTAAGAATGAGGAAGAACATGACGAAAACTTAGTAGAAATATTGAGATTTCTAAGAGAGCATTAGTTGTATGCCAAGCTTAGTAAATGCAGTTTCTTTCGAATAGAGGTACATTACTTGGGACATGTTGTTTCCAAGGAAGGAATCACAGTGGATCCACAAAATATCATAGGTATCGTGGAATGGGCAACTCCTAGGAATGTGGATGAGGCCAGATCATTCATGGGTTTAACAGGTTATTACAAGAGGTTAATCAAAAACTTCTCACATATTTCATATCCGATTACATCAATGCAGAGGAAAGGAAACAAATTTGAATGGACTGAGGAATGTGCAACATGTTTTGAGCAGTTGAATCAGTTGCTTACAAATGCTCTAGTTCTCAAGATTGCAGATCTAGATAAAGAGTTTATGGTATGTACAAATGCTTACAAGAGAGGACTTATTGGAGTCCTGATGCAGGAGGGACAAGTGGTATGCTACGAATCAAGGAAACTGAATAAGCACGAGTAAAACTATGTGACACATGATCTTGACTTGGCAGTGATCATTCATGCATTAAATATGTGGAGGCACTATCTCTTTGGTAGGCAGTTCGTCTTAATGAGTGATCATTGTGGGTTGAGGTACTTGCTTGACCAACCGAATCTAAATGCTAGACAAGCTAGGTTGTTGTTCACACTCAATGAGTTGATTTAGAGATTAGGTACATTAAGGGAAAATAGAACATGGTTGTAGATGTTATTAGCAGAAGATTACAGGTAAATCGCATAAAAACTATGAGTTCATATGGGATGAATTTGCAGGATCAAATCTTATAGGTAGGACAATAGGATGGCAGGTATAGGGAGATTAGGCACATGTCACAACAATAGGGTGCATGTGATCAGGATGCCGACTATCATCTCACAACATATGGTTTGGTCAGATTTAGGGACAAGATATATGTGCTGGATGACAGTGATCTCAAGAGGGGAATTTCATGTTAAGTCGTATTTGGGTCATCTGGGACACCAGAGGACTCTAATAGTTGTGAAGAAGTTATACTATTTTTTGAAACTGAAAAAAGAGGTAGCTGATTTTGTTGCCAGGTGTTTAGAATGTCAACATGTAAAGGCAAAGTGCAAGTACTTATGTGTTTTACCACAGTCGATTCTGGTTCCAGAGTGGAAATGGGAGGTCATTTCCATGGATTTCATCATAGGTTTGTCGAGGACATCTAGACAACATGATTCCAATATGGTTGTGGTGGTAAGGTTGACTAAGGTAACTCACTTCATAGTGGTTAAGTCTACTTATTAAACAAGTGAGGTAACACAGGTATTTATCAAGGAGATAGTGAGATTACATGGTATTCCTCTGAAGATTGTGTCAGAAGAGATGCCAAGTTCACTTCCAGGTTTTGGAAGGAGTTATTTATAGGTTTGGGTACAAATTTTTCCTTTAGCACAATTTATCATTCACACACAAATGGACAGAGAAAGAGGTTCAACAGGATGTTGGAGGACAAGTTGAGAATGTATGTTATGCATCGACAACGAAAGTGGGAAGAGTATCTTACACTAGTTTAGTTTGCTTACAACAATGTGTATCAAGAGTCATTGAGGATGCTTTTGTTTGATGCATTGTATGGGTGGAGTTGTAATACTCCTATCAGTTGGAGTGATCTAGTGAACATGGCATTGATAGGACCCGACGTGTTGAGAGAAATGGAATAGGAAATGTAGGTAATCAAGAAGAATCTAAAGGTAGCACATGACAGGAAAAAGAGCTATGAAGATCAACAAAGGGCATTTAAGGAGTTTCAATTTGGGGAACATGTGTACTTGCACATCAAGCCTAAGAAGAGATCCTTGAGGATTGGGTGATGTGCGAAGTTGGCACCTCGGTATTACAAGCCTTTTGAAATCCTTGAGGGGATTGGACCAGTGGGCTACAAACTTGCACTGCCTTTGACAATGAAATTCTATGATGCTTTTCATGTTTCATTTCTTAGAAGATATGTAAAAGATGTTGGTCATGCTATTGATTGGTTTGTATTACAGGTGGATCCAGAAGGAGAATTCCACTTGGAACCTCAGTACATTTTGTAGCGAAAGATGCTTATGCTTTGGAACCGAGCAATCGAGCATATTAAAGTGTAGTGGAAGCACTTTCGGCCCAATGAAGCTACATGTGAGATGGCTGATCAGATGCAGGCTATGTATCCTTCATTATTTTCCCGTGAAGACAAATGAGTTTTGGTATATGTACATATTTATGTATGGTTGTTATTGTAAATACCACAATGAGCTGTGTTATAAAGCTCCAATAAGTGGTATGGTCGTCATGTTGTTATGTTTGTCATGTTGGTTTGCTTTTCAATAGGTTGGCATTGTAAATAATGCATCGAGAAAATTTATAAAGCTCCATGGGCAATATTTTTTAGTTTTCAGTGATCTTATTGGTTATAGGTCTCATTGAACACCAAGGACGGTGTTCCCCTAAGGGGAGGGGTCTATAACAACCGCAGGTTAAAAGTTCGTATAATAAAGTTAATAAAGGCAAAAATAAGACCAAGGTCACGAGACACTTATTCCAATTTGAATGTTGGGAAAAACATTTTAGTGGTTGTTCATTTGGTTTGTTATGACTAACTGGAAATTAGCAAAGGCAGTGGAAAAGGCAAAGAGGCATTATTTGGTATTTCATTTATGAAAAGAATGGAAAATAGGAGAAAAGGAAGGTCAAAGGTCATAGGTTGCATGTTAGGAGGAAATTTAAGGAAAATTAGTGGAAATTGAAGAAAATAGAGGCCTCATTGATAAAAAGGCTTATAAGGATTAGTTCACAACTTTTTTCATTTTAACCTTTTGTCCGTTCAGTTTTGGAGCTCTCTCGCTATTCTCACATACTCTTACACACTTAGAGTATTTTTGGAGCACTCTAGCATTGAAGAAAGGAAGGAAAAACAAGGACAAGAAAGAAAAAGGAAGCAAAGGTCAAGCAAGGAAGAGTTGGGTCAAGAAGTTACAATGAAATTATTTGTAGGTATTGAGTTGCATGTATGATTTCCTTGCTAGATTTGGCATGCATGGTACATGCATGTGTGTATTTGGTTCTCTTGCTATCATTGGCATGGGTTTTTCTAGGTATGGCAGTGGTTTCATCCTTGCCTTTCCATTTCTAGATAACCATGGTGTGATGGGGTTCTTTCATTTGGTTGAGTTGGATTACCGAATAGTTTTTGAACCGGATGAGGTGGTCTCAGGAAGATTCCTAAGGGCCCAGGAATCCCTTGAATGGTAATGGCGGGATACATGATAAAGCCTACAGGTGGAGACGGGAAAATTCCTCAAGGCATTGGTGAAGAAATCAGAGGTATCCATCCCTGTTTAGGACCTAGAGATTCCTTGATCGGTAATGGCAGGATTGCGGTAAAGCTTGGTTGTATAGATGAGGGATTTAGGACTAGAAATCCCTTGATTAGTAATGGCGGGATTGCGGTAAAGCTTGACTGTATAGTTGAGGGTTTCAGGCCTAGAAATACCTTGACCAGTAATGGCGGGATATGTGGTAAAGCCCGAGGAAGCCTTGGTTGTATTTGTTGTGAGTCCCACATTCATGCTTGGAATATGGCACGAGGATGATTGAATGAAAGAAAGATTTGGTTCAACCCAATCTATGGTCAGGTGATATGTGGAAGTCCCTAACTTGGTTGGATTTTGCATATCTTAATAAGAGCTATTTTCCTATTGTATTTCATGAGTATTTATACTTGTTATTATGTGGCTTTGATGGTTGTTATATCATTTTTATTTTTCTGGTTATATGTTGGTTATAAGCATGGCTTTATGATAGATTTTAGATGTGGCTCTCATCATGTTTTGAATAGTAAATGAATGGTTAATGAATGCATGGGCTAATATATGCTATTGCAGCTATTGTGAGAGGGCAACAAACCTTCTTGACAATTTTTAGATAAGTATGGAACCCCAATGTTCAAATATTGATTTATAACCTGTAGATTACATATTCTCAATGTGTTTGATAGAATGTTTGTCATGGTTAGGCTTGGTTAGGTCAGTTTCTTCTCTAAGTTTTTCATTAATGGCCTTTTCCTTATGTCACTCATCATTCTGGAAAGTTTGATCAAGTTCTGGGTAGAGGTCTGGATCCTAGCCTTAAAAAAGTGGCTCAGATCTTGGGGTCACAGGCACAAAACTAAGTAAATTAGTCATCAGTCGCTTGGAGGCATGGTTATCCATGTGACTAGAGGCTTACATTTTCTAACTTTCCTTGTTATACATGCGACCAGCAGCCTAGATTAGTGAAAAGGCAAGTTAACTAAGGGTTATGGCACCTAAAGTGGTTGGTTGGCTCCTAGGGGTCCTATAGCTCATAAGGATGGTCAGTAAAGTTTTGGTTGGATGATTCCACATCCTTAATTGTACCTCGGAGGTTGAGTCATATCATAGTAACTCTTTGTCACATATTTACCCTAGTTGAACACTGAACTTGGGTAAGTGTGGGAGGAGGGTGTTACAGAGTGGTCCTTGAGCCAAGTTGCGTTCTCTTTGGGTGATCTTACGATACCAAAAAGTGGTATCAGAGCATGGTTCAACACTTGGACTAGATGGGGAAAATGTGTTTGTCATGCATGCATGAAGGTTATATATATGCTTGTTATGTATGCATAGTGGTGATCATTGTTATAGTTGTGTTGACATGTAGAATTTAATGATGTTGTTGAGTGTGGAGCCTAATTTTCTTCTTTATTTAGAGGTCTTTGTTTCAGCCAAATGTATATCCCAGGAATACTATACACCCCTCCACGTGACGTGGTACGGGGGGGGGGGGGGGCCCCCCCCCAGCTGGGGGGTCTGGGGGCTAGTGCCCCCAAAGCTAAAAAAATACGTAAAATTGCCTTGTAAAATATTGTAATTTCGTAGTCAATCTGGGTCATTCATTAGGTGAATGATTTGACAGTAGAAGTTGTGTTTAATTTAGGATTTTTTCCTAGAGGCAACCCCTCGCTATATATGAGGGAATTGTATTGCGACTTTGTATATGTGTATTATGAGCAAGAAAGAGAGAGGAGACTATGTGAGAGAAAAGAGGAAATTACAACGGATTTGTTGTAGGTTGTATCTCTTGATTTTTTTGGATAATAGAAAAGGAAGGACTAGTTGTTTCTCCGTGGACGTAGCCCAAATTGGGTGAACTGCGTATATCTATGTCTCTCTTGTTTTATGTGTTTTCTATGTTTGTGTTTTTGCAATATTTATGTGTTCCACTGCTCTGTAATATATAATTTTCTAACAACTGTATAAGAGCCGAAGGTCTATTTGGATGATAAACTCGCAGGAGTGAAGGGTTCTTGGCTCGAGTTGGAGCAATGGCGGAAGATGGTAGGTTTAGGGTAAAAAAATTTAATGTCCAAAACTACCAGTTGTGGAAGATGCAGATGGAAGATTATCTATATCAGAAAGATCTGTACCTACCATTGAGTGGAAAGACAAAGAAGTCGACGAGTATGTCAGACACAAAATGGGATATTCTCGAGAGAAAGGCACTTGGAATAATACGGTTGTGCCTAGCAGCGTCAGTAGCCTTTAATATTTCAAAGGAAACGACTACAAAGGGTATAATGTTGACATTGGCCAATCTATATGAAAAACTCTCGGCCTCAAATAAGGTATTTCTTATGAAGCGTTTATTTAATATGAAGATGTCTGAAGGTGGATCTCTTACTGATCATTGAAATGAATTTAATATCGTTACAAGTCAGTTATGTTATGTAGAAGTAAATTTTGATGATGAAGTTAGGGATATGTTATTTCTATACTCATTTGAATAAAGTTGGAATGGTTTAGTTCTGGCCATTAGTAACTGTGTCTATGGATCTAGTACTTTAAAGCTTGATGATGTTGTTAGTGAAATCCTTAGCGAGGAAATGCGACGGAAAATCTTTGGTGAGACATCAGGTAATGCTTTGACTGCAGAAACTAGGGGAAGAAAAATGGAAAGAGGAAAGAGCCCACAATGTCACGATAAGTCAAGAAAAGGTAGATCCATGTCCATATTAGGGATAATGTGCTGGAAATGTGGGAAGAAAGGACACTTGAAGAAAGATTGTAAGTCTTGGAAGGGAAAATAAGGAGATACGCAACAAGAAAATAATCATGAAGCTAATGCGACAAGTGATGTGTTGCAAGGTGCTTTGATTATTTCATTAGAAAATATTATTGATGCCTGGGTGGTAGATTCAGGGGCCTCATTCCATGTCACACCTGATAGAAAAATTTCATGATTATGTTAAAGAATATTTTGGATTGGGTGACGATAAACTCTGTAAAATAATTAGAATGGGTAAAGTTTTCATAAAACAACAAAATGGAAACCAATGGTTGTTGAAGTAGGTAATGAATTTTCCAGATCCGAAGAAAAATCTAATTTCAACAGGGCAATTGGGAGGTGAAGGCTATGTAACTACTTTTACAGATAAAACTTGGAAGGTCACTAAAAGAGCCCTGGTAATAGAAAAAGGAGAAAAGGTTGGTACATTGTATTTATGCAATGGTATTTCTAATTATGTTAATTCTTTAACCTCTACAAGCACAGATACAACATTGTGGCATCATAGGCTCAAACACATGAGTGGGAAGGGGATGCAAATTCTTCACTCAAGAAATTTGTTGCCAAGTTTGCAGCATGTTGATTTGGAATTCTGTGAGAATTTTGTTTATGGAAAATAGAAGAGAGTCAGATTTGTCGGAGTTGGGAAAGAAAAGAAGAATGAAAAATTAGAGCTTGTTCATACAGATGTATGGGGACCTACTTAGGTATCATCTCTCGGTGGCTCTTGCTATTATGTTACTTTTATTGATGATGCAACCAGGAAAAACTGGATTTATCGTATTCAAAATAAATTTGATGTATTTGATACTTTCAAGAAATGGAAAGCTTTGGTTGAGAATGAGACATGAAAAAGGTTGAAGTGTCTTAGATTAGAAAATGGAGGTGAATGTTGCAACAAAGAGTTTGATAAGTATTATTCAAAAGATGAAATTCACAAAGAGAAGACAATTCCAAGAACAACACAAGAAAATGGTGTGTCAAAAAGGATGAACATGACAATCATGGAGCATGCAAGGTGCATGTGATTGCATGCATGATTACCTTTACAATTTTGGGAAGATGTTGTAGATGCTCTTATTTATCTAATAAATAGAGGGCCTTCAATTTCTTTGGATGGTGGTATTCTAGAAGAGGCATGGACAATTAAAAAGGTAAACTACTCATTTTTAAAGACTTTTGGTTGTGAAATCTTTGTCCACATTAATAAAGAAAATAGAACAAAGCTTGAGGCAACATCAAATAAATGTACCTTTATTGTATATGGTGTTAATGATTTTGGTTATCGCTTATGTGATTATGAAAATCAAAAAATCATTAGGAGTAGAGATTTCATATTCAATTAAAATGTTTTGTCCAAGGATCAGATGCAGGAAAAGAAACAGGAAAAATAAACGGAGAATACACAGTGCTTGATGAGATCACATAAAAAGTAAAGGTGCTTGAAAATCACAATGATCGATAATCAGAACAACAAAAAAAACCACAATAGAAACACACACCTCAAACACCTGAAAGTGGTGTTAGAAGATCTACCATGATAAGTAGACCCCCTAAACGATACTCTCCTTCATTATATTATATATTATTGACGGGTTCTAGTTAACTAGAATGTTATGAAGAAGCAACACAGATAGAAACCAGGAAGAAGTGGGAGCTAGCCATGAAAGAAGAGATGGACTTCTTGGTACATAACCAGACTTGGGACTTAGTCAAGTTGCTTGCAGGAAAACAACATTGTAGAATAAATGGGTTTACAAGTTAAGGGAAAAAGATGGAGGTAGGAAAAGGTATAAAGCTAGAATTGTGGTGAAGGGGTTTGCACAGAAGAAAGGTATTGAATTGATGAAATATTTTCCCGTGTTGTTAAAATGACTTCAATCAGAACTATTTTAAATCTAGTAGTAGCAGAAGATTTGCATCTTGAGCAGTTAGATGTAAAGACAACTTTTCTCCATGGGGATTTTTTTTTGGGGGGGGGAAGGGGGGGCGCGGCGCGCCGCTAGGGAGTCTGGGGTCCAGTGCCCCCGAAGCTAAAAATAGACATAAAATTGCCTTGTAAAATATTGTAATTTCATAGTCAATCTGGGTCGTTCATTAAGCGAATGATCTGACAATAGAATTTTGTTTAATTTAGGTTTTTTTCCCCTAGAAGGCAACTGCTCGCTATGTATGAGGGAATTGTATTGTGGATATGTATACATGTATTCTTAGCGAGAAAGGGAGAGGAGAATGTGTGAGAGTGAAGAGGAAATTACAATGGATCTATTGTAGGTTGTATCTCTTCGTTTTGCTAGATAATATAAAAGGAAGGACTAGATGCTTCTTCATGGATGTAGCCCAAATCGGGTGAACCACGTATATCTATGTCTCTCTTGTTTTATGTGTTTTCTGTGTTTGTGTTTATGTAATATTTTATGTGTTCCACTGCTCTGTAATATATATTTTTATAACATGGATGTGTTTTTCATGAATGCATGACAGTTGTATATGTATTTATTATGCATGTCAGTTGCCTATATGGTTGTTATGCATGCATTGTTATGGTTATGGTTGTCATTCTTGAGGTCATGGTATGCAGTTGGTATTCTCATGCATGATGTCCGTTATTTGATGTGATTATGATTATACATGTATCACACTAATCTGGTTGATCTTTCAGATGAGATATCCTCCCCTACACTATACCGAGGTATGTTGTTTATGTTTATGTTTGGTTTATCTGACATGATATGTTTGTAGAAAGTAGAAGATCAAATATGACTAGAAAAATGGTGGATTAAAGTTCACGAGACTCTCACTATAGATCAAGTGAGTAGCATGGCGATGGGTACTCTCTTGATATAACATACACTTTGAGAAGTTTGAAGGCAAAGATATGAAGTTGCAAAGAAGATAATTACAGAATCATTTAGTCACAAGAGAGAATTGCAAGGGCATAGGAGAAACAAGTAGAGGTCAATGCAGTTATCCTTCAGAGTTTGTCAGTTTCGCAGAAACATGGACCGCTTAGGATCAATGATGGATAGGAAGATAGGACTAATGGAGCCTATGGTAGCAGATCTTGTGATGGGAAAAGGTTGGATAGGGATGACACCGCCAATGATGGAAAATTCTTGGATACACCTTATAAGAGAGGTAATGGATATGGGCTTTATTCTAGCTTTGGTTCAGACATGTACCATGGTCTGTTGAAAAATACAACAAGAAATTCTCAATTTGATTTTTTTCCTCGATTAAATTGCAAAAAATTTGAATTTCCACATCAACAAACAACTTGGATGATGTTAACTTGTGTGAAATGGCTTGTGTCACCCAATTTACCTAGTAAATTAGAGTTGGAGGAGTTATAGTTCAGTTCTACATGTGTGATTGCTAATTTGTAGCAATCAAGGTCAGTTATCTGAAGTTGTTTTTTAGTTAAACTAGTTCCAAATTTTGGAGAAACTAGTGGAAGATAAGCTAAGTATTGGGACTTCAGTCAAACTCAATGATCATTGATTTAACTGATCAATCAACCCAAAAGATCTAGTGCATGCAGAGTGTTATCACCTAGAATGACCTCAGGCTAAAGGGAGGCAATTCTAGGGTAACCACAAACCAAGCTTAACCTGGTAGCTAGCCCTACCAGGCCGGGAGAGGGCTCTCTCCTTATGAATCTCAATCGAGATGACTGGATCAAGAATAAGATTTTATGCTAGGTATAGTAGCTCAAGGGTTTTGATTGAATTTGTTGGTGTTTTTGCTAGCTCAGAAGGAGCTCGGCAATTTTGGGTCTGGGAAACTAAGGTAAAATCGTAGGGGATTCTATGGGGCAAGGTAGGTATGATCTTTGGCACCTTAAAGCTTGATGCGTGAAATGCTAGATTGGTGAGGAGCTAATAAGGGCTTGAGCAAGTCAATAATCCTTCCTAAACAGATGAAAACATAAAATACTGGTGTTTTCCCAAGGCATAGCATTAAAACCTAGTGTATTCCACCTATCTGACTTGAAAACAACCAATCAAAAGAAATTACATGAAAGAGGCATACATAAATAACATGTGAACAAATTAACAGAAGAAGAAACACATGCTAAAGGCCATACCACAGGAATCCCATAAAAATAGTTGCAACTTTATTAGTTTCCTGCCAAAACTGCTACAAAATGATAAGTGTTCAGTACATGAGCATCCAGCTAAATCCAACCCTTGCAAATGAGAAAGAAAATAGATGATATAGACATTGCAATCCATCATCCTAACCACCAGGGGTCGAAAGCATGAGAAGAGGAGTTGTTGCGACCATTTCCAAACAAGGACCAGGAATATAGGCAGTCAAACAACTTGCCTCTAAAAGAAGGGAAACTGATTCATTTGTTTCAAAACCACCTCTAATTAATGAATCTACCATCTAACACTATTTTACCATTACATTTACATGCCATGTCATCAATTACATCAGTGAAATCAGTGAAATCATCCATGAGGAGAGAGAAATCAAATTCACAGTTTGGTTTTCTGAGCAAAATGGTCATAAGCGCAGCGCCACTAGTCCTAAGCGCAGTGCCACTTTCCCCCTGATTTTGGAGGCCTTCCCCTTATCCAAATTGAGCCCATCATAGCTCATTGGAAAGGTCTTCAAGTCTAGTTTATGCAACACCTAGAATGTTTGAATTTGGTGGTCATTTCCCCCCTCAAAACATGAATCTCCCAAGACTGCTTCTGTGTGTCCAAAAAGAGGCAGAGAGGTCATTTTTTGGTAGTTTTTGGACATTTTGGTGGACTAGATTTGCTCTAAAACTTCTGAAAATTTCTAGGGTGCATGTCCTCATCATTATGAATCCAAAAATGCCAACCTTTTCTCCATTTGATGCCCCAGGAAAAAGCACAGCGCCAGTGGCATTGTGCTTCTGGGCAAAATTTTTGTGTTGTGAATTTCAAAATTTCAAAAATGAAAAAACTTCTCAAAATTTGCCCAAATTTGGCAAGGAACACCACCATCAACTACTTTGATGGGCTAGGGAGGATTCAGCCAACATATTCAATCTATCTTGCTCCTTTTTGCCTTCCAAAGCTCTCCTTAGCCCAGCCTTTAACTTTCTAATCCTCATGTTACAAATTTTGTTGCAGGTCATGTAATGGTATGCCATGTGTCGAAGCATTTTCTTGTCCATGTTGGCCTTCTCAATGAGTCCTTCAAGATGTATGTTGACCCTCTCAAGGCAAGTTTACTTATCATTTTCAATCTCCTGCTCAATAGGAGTCAAGGTGACATGAGCCTCTTTGGCCATTTGCCTGTTGGCTTTGATCATTTCCAGCTCCATGAGGACTTGTTTGTTACTCAACTATTTATTTTCCTATTCCAAGTATTTGATGATGAACTTTGCTGTCTCTAAGTTGTCTGCCAAAGCTTGTATTTGAGCCTCCCTTTCTTGAATGATGATGTCTTTGATGGTTTTTTTGTCTTGAGCCTCCAAGTCAATGATGCCAACTCCATGATGAGTATAGTGCTGTTGTGGCTCCTCATGCTCAATCAAGTCAAAATCTCTTTCCTCCTCATCACCAAGATCTTCCTCCTGCACTTTTTCCTTGCCTTTGCTTAACTACTCAACATGTACCTGTTTTGTCGATGTAGAAGGAAAAGCCCCTTCCACACCTGGTGCAGATAACATTTGCCTGTGGACTGATGATGAAGGCAAGGTCCCTTCCACATCCTGTGGAGAAAACACTTGCCTAGCAGCTATAAAAAGTCTCCTTGTGCCTCTCTGATATGTCAAGTACACTGGAACATCAATAGTTTTGGTTTCTTTTTTGTCTTTTAGGTTTCTGCGAGTTTCATGATTATGTAGTTTATCTTCCGGATACATCTTTTAGATTTTTGCGAGTTTCATGATTATGTAGATTATCTTCCGGATACATATTTTAGGTTTCTGCAAGTTTCATGATTATGTAGATTATCTTCCGGATACATCGCAATAGGTTTCTTTTTTAATCGACGTTTCAAACCAACATCAGTGGTTTCCTTGACCTCTTCTCTTGTTTCCCCATGGCTAGAAGGCCCACCTTCTTTTGGATGCACTGGTGAAGGGATCTGTGGAGCTTTGAACATCTCATGAGAAATGAAAGTCTCGCAAGGAATGTTAAGAAGACTGAGATCAGAACAATGATTTTGATTAAGGAATAATGATAGATGTTGTTCAACTGCTAAGGGTATGGCTTCTTTTGCACAAGGTAAGCTATTTTGTCAATATTTCTAAATAAGAATTATGGGAGATTCATCATCATTACCCTGGTAAAGTGCATGAGGAGTCTGATATGGTAAGCATACAACCGGGAGAATCTGCCTTCACAAGTGAAATATTTGATGATAATCCTCATCAAAGGAACATACCTGCTCTCCAAAAATTTAAAGGGGAAAATCCTCTTCATCTATTTCCTGTACTGAGGCTTGATGTAGGGCTCATAGTAATGCTCATCTAGGTCCTTACCCTTGTACCATTTCTCACCGACATTAGGGATTTTAGTGGCCTCTGAAATGACAACTGGTGATATTGTGAAGGTTACTCCGGCAAGTGTCACCTCATGGTTAAGTAAATGAGCCACAAAAAGTCTGGCCAACTCATGGTGAAACTGAGCTCTTTCCACTAGTTCATAGAATTCAAAACATCCTTGGTGTCTGGAACACGAGACTGGAAGTGAGAACTCCTATAATTCTCTTCAACTAGTGGGTTCTTCTCTTATGATTTTTCCTCCCTTGTGAGGCTTTATTTGCCTACGTCTCTCTACAGAATTGTCACTGGCTGTCTCCTCCTCATACTCAAAATCACTTCCTCTGTCGATGATTTAGTTGACTCTCTTAGTTTGCACAGTTTTGACAATGTATGGGATGGGTGGTATGTGCAATGGCTTGGAGGAATGGATGTAAGTGAAGCTATGGATAAAAGAGGAGAGGGAGAGGGTTTAGGGAGTAATAAATGGGTAGTAGAAGGTGATAATCGTGGTGGGGATAAGGGTTTAGTTTATGAGGGGAGTGGTAGGGAGAATCAAGAACTAGGGTTTTATAGGGGAGATTAGGGTTTTATATTTGAGAGTGAAAAACCATAAAATTCTTCACATGTGCAAACTAAATAGCAAGAGGAACAATGATACTTACTTGCCAAGTGTTGATTAGGAGGAAATTTGGCATAAATCAGAAGTTGGGAGCGTTTTTTGACTTGGTTGGCCTAAGCGCAATGCCACCACCCAGGAGCGCAGCCCCATCCCAGGAGTGCAGTACCAACCTAGGAGCGCAACGCCTGTTGTAATTTGAACTGTGTAAAAATTTTGTAAGTGCAACGTCACTTCCTAGGAGTGCAGCGCCCAGCCAAAACTTCCAGAAGCGCAGTGCCCAACTTCTTTGCTCACAAACACTTGCTCCTTGATGTTTTTCTCTCATTTGGCTTTTGCAAACATGGCATAATGATTTTGAAATTAGGATGGGTGGGTTTTATAAGAACTCCATTTGATTTTTGATTTTGACAAACCCACTTTTCTAATGTCTCTTTGTCTTTTAAATACTCTGTTTTTCATGCTTGTTTTCTTTTGCTCTTGTAGGTGGATTGATGCTCAAGATGACTTGATTTTTTGCAGTGGCAGGTACTTGGAAACATCACAAGATACTTAGAAGTAGCGGGGAACAAATATTACATATGAGAAGATTAAATTACATCATAAATGAAGATAAAAACAATAATATTCTGTTTTCACCTCAAAACAAGTTTTGAGGTGAGAACTACATTAGACTTTCAAAATAATAAGTTATGGCTTTACCAATCATTATTGACCTACTCATGTCCTTGCTGATCATTATTGGCATATAATCACTGAATTTGACCATGATGGGACCCTAAAACCTAATGAGACCAAACCCTAAGACCTAATGAAATAAATTGCAGAATGAACAAGAGTCATGACTGACATATATGAAAGAGGATCAACAAGTACAGATCATGAGGGAAAAATTGAAGTAAACCCTACCATCAGTGAATCCATGACCTAATGAAATGCAAACTCATCAGTATGGGACTCATATCATGCAAATGTAAAATAGTAGATTTTGATCACTGATGACAGTGTGAATACATTGACACTAACACAGAGAATTTGAGTTACCCAGTTGAGGTGGAGATTCCAAGGCAGTGTAACATCAATTGAAGACTAGTATTGAGTGTACAAGTGTTGCATGTAGTCAGACAATCAACCTAAAGGAATTGTGCAATCCAATTGAGGGAATTTACTAAATAATAAGGGTTAATTCCTCAAGGAACAATGCAATGAAACAGGAGCTCAAGTTGAGGCAAAATTTGACTAAGTCTAGGTCAGTCACCTTCAGTGAGTAGAGAGATAGGTTGTGCACTTGCAAGGTGAGCTCAATTCAGGAAAGAAATTGTAACACATCTCTATTCATTTTATTAATGCAAGAGACATTGAGGTTTTTAGCAGATTTATTTCCCTAGATAAAAATATTTGTTGCATGTGTGTCATTTCTTCTTTCATTTATGATTTTTTTTTCTTTCTAAATTGTGAATTAATGTCCGCAGAGCAGTAGTGTAGGTTTGTGTGTTGTGATTTTGATTAAAACTTCATGAGAAATTTCAAATCTACAACTTAATTTCCACATGTCATCATCACTATCATCCTTACAGGAGGAGTGACAATGGATATTTGTTGGATGAGTTCAAGAAATCCAAGCCACCTACATTTGATGGGGAGATGAAGAAGCTGAAACATGCAAAAGCATGGTTGCTTGGAATGAAGGAATTTTTTGAGTTGTATGATTACACCGAGAACATGAAGGCCAGGATAACTATTTTTAGCCTCAAAGGGAAAGTAGACATCTGGTGGGAAGATGTGAAGCAGTCCAGAGACATCAGGATATAGGAGTTGAGATGGCATGGATTCAAGAAACTCTTCATGAATAAATATTTGTCAAAGAGGTGCTATGATATTAAAGCCAAGGATTTCTATGAGCTAAAGATGGGACCGAAGACATATGAGGAGTACACAATTAAGTTCTTGGAATTATTGAGGTATGTACCATATCTTAAGGATGAGAAGGCCAAAGTTTAGAGATTTTTCGGTGGATTACCATTAGAATTTAAGGATATGATTGAGTATGCTGAGCCTCAATCACTTGTAGAAGTCATTAGGAAGTTGAAGCTCTATTATGAGAAATCGAAGTGTAAGACAGAGTCTCAGCAAGGTTGGAAAGGGAAAGGTTAAACTAAAGGTAAATGGCCACCGAAGTGAACAAGACCTAAAGATGCAGGTGAGAAAGAGAATGTTATTCGTTATAAGAAGTTTAATGCAACTGGAAAGTGAAATGGGTCACAGCTTGGAGGGAAACATAATAGAGGATATGATAAGGGATAGTTGCAATGTTGGATATGTGGCAAGGAACATATCATGAAGGATTGTCTGTCGTATCAGGGTGGTAGGCCTAAGATCTACAGTGCACAAGAAGTGCAGACAGTTGGGGATGTTGGAGGGTATTCCTTGGATATATGAAACATTGGATAACAAGAAGGTGGATCACAAAGCATATATTATTGAGATGGACGATAAGCTTTGTGATCAAGTTGTTTCTATTTTGATAGACCCTGGATCTAATTATAGTTATGTTAGCCCTAACCTGGTGGATAAGTGTGGTTTGAGAAAAGAAGTGCATGCAAAGTCTTGGTTAGTGCAGATGACTACAAGTACTAAGAGAAGATTTCATCATTGGGTAAGAGCTTGTGAATTTGAGTTGAATGGTATGCCTACATCAAAGCATTTTGTTGAAAATAGCAACAAGAAATGTTAAAAATAGACTCCAGAATATTCCAATTTTAATTTGTCCTTGAATTAAAATTGTGAATTAAATTTGAATTTAGTCTCACTAGCTGCTTGAAAAATAATTAATTAATTCATTATGGATTAATTAGTTGGAGAAATTCAAGTTAGAAGTCTTTGTGAAGTCATGCAACAATTATCCCTTAAATTAAGGAGATTATCCCTTAGTTAAGGAGATAATGACGAGTTATAATTGAGTTGTAATTAGTTAGCTCAGTAAACTGAGTTATGTCCAGTTAAATTAGTTCCAAACAATTTGAGGAACTAATTGTGAGTTCAGTCAGTTAATGCATGCATGCATCAAACTAGTGTGATGAGCCCCAAAAATGGGTAACTTATTGGGCTCACTTTGCCTATTATTCTCGATTAATCCACCATTCTTCATAGTTTATGCATGCTTTTGAGTATATTTATGTTAATTGAATGAGTGAGAATAGTCACTTGACCATTAAGTCTAATATGTGGTTATTGCAGATTTTTGGACAACTTTTGGACCAAGGTCAAGCATTTTGAGCCAGTTGACAGCCAAATACGAGGGAACAAGGCTGAGGATTTGTAGGAAGGGTGTATCCTGCACTAAATGGCCCCTTCCTCGAGTTCTCCACCAATATCTCAGAGTACAGCAGCCCACCAAAGATGATTCGCAAGGGCAGCCGAGCAGCTTTTGTGAAGTGATTGATTACTTGCAGTTTGAGCAGCCAAGCCCCTTGAGTTAAGGAGGGCTGTTGGAGGTCCTCGTAGTGCATAAGTAGGAAGGCTTCCAACCTTCATTTTTTTTTACTTTTGGAACATTCTGTATTTCGCACTTTAGGGTTGCTCTGCCTTTCAGCTCATTTTGGAGCTTCTGTTGTAAACATTTTTGTGACATGGTTATTTTTTGAGTAATGGAGATCAGTTTCATTTTGCATCAGCTCTGAGCTTCTTCTTAGGAGCCTGTAGCTCTTGGGGTTGGGCCCAACCCAAGTGCCAGGACCTCCTCTGTGTACTGTTATATGTTTTTGCTGTATTCATAGAATAATTTCTGCTAGTAGATTAAAATCTTGCTTGGTAACTTAGGTCATTTTTGATGATTGAAATAGCTTTTCATGTTTAAGGTTGATTTGATAGGTTGGTAACAGAAAATATCTTCAAAAAAGGCCATCAAGCAGCCCTTGATCTCACCTCTCCCTCCTTGGGACCATGAGCTGAGACCAAGGTGTCATTGCTGCCACAAAAACACTGTTCTTGCTTCTTCATGCAATTGCTAGTGTTAGATTCTTAGTTGCAAAAGTTGGCACCAGTTGTGATTACATGCTTAGATCCATTCTTGCTTAGTTTTCATAGTTATCTTACATGATTTTCTACCAATAAATTTCTGTTGATCATGGTTGCTGGTTTCTAGGTCAAAATAGGTCAAAATAGCTAGATCTTTGGTTTGCATAGTATTTGTTTGGTCAGTTTTGGAAAATAGTGTGCAGAACACCTGTGATACCTCCCTGCCTACCCTTCCTCCATCAGACAACCTGCTCCAGCCCCCTAACTTGGATTCCTCCCCTTCATTTGCCACCCTTTTCTGATTTGCCCTAATTTCTACATTCTTGTGCATCATTGCTCCCTCCATCCTCGAACACAGCCAATCACCTTAATCACTCCTTAGCCTCATTCACCAAGTCCTAGACCCCTTAACATCCTTATCCAACCTCGATTTCTACTTTTCCACCTTTCTTCCACCATCAACCCTCCAAAATCCCCTTTCGGAACATCCTGTAGAACATCTTGGAGAACCCCTGTAGACTTCTTGTAGAAGTTCACTAGGGCGGTTTTTCGAGATCCGAACACTGTGAAATTCTCTGGAAGGGTGCTAGGGACCCCTTAGGCCCTATTCTCACCTTCCAAACCTCCTGAAAACACCTACCCCATTTCCTTTCGCCAATCAACCTCTGCACAATAAAAAACAGTTAAAAAACATGCATAATAATTCTACAAAATTGCTCAAAAATACAAAAAGATGTTCCTTTTCAGATTTCACTTCAGAAGTAGCTTAGAAACATGCAGTTTACCTACCCAAGAGTCAATGGCATCCATTTCTCTAGCTTTCATCCTTTTTCTTGCACTAGTAGGGTTAGTTGGTAAAACTAGGGTTTGCTAGGGTTTGCATTTCCTTTCAGCTTTCAGCTTCTTTCTGCAAGTAGATTAGTCTCCTTTGAGATAGCTTTCATCCATCACAGTTAAATGCTTCTTCTAAGAGCTCATAGAAGTTGGCTTAAGCTCCTACTGGACTTGTGCTAGCTGATCCAGTGACACCCTGCGGCAAGAGCTAGTACTTATGCATATAGCACCGTCGCTTCCAAGTTTGTTACGAACTACCGGGTTGATAAAAGTAAAGAAGGGAGTCCCAGGAGTTGCAACGTTATTGCTGCAATACTGGAACCCACCATCTTTTTGGCGCCGTTGCCAAGGAAGCATCAAAGTATTTGTGATTGCTGCTTTTCTTCTATTTTCTACTGCAACCTTCTGCTAAGTAGTTTATTTCACCAAGAGTAGAGTAGTTGTCTCATTTCCATTCTGCAATTTCATTTCCGCAAAAGTATATTAGACATTTTATGCTTTCATTTCATTTTAGCAAATGTAAATTAGATATTTCCTGCTTTCATAGATTAGCATTTCAATTCCGCAAGTGTAAATTAGCATTTCAATTTTGCAATTTCCATTTTGCAAGCGTAGCTTAGCATTTCATTTATGCAATTTCATTTCAGCAGCATAGATTAGTCCTTTCCTACTTTCATTTCAATTCTGCATTTTCATTTAAGCAAGATATATTTTAGTTAGTTGCAGATCAATCAATTTCAGTTTTGCAGGTACAAGCAAAAAAAAAACACCAAAAAATCAGCCAAAAATATTCCCTTTCATGCCTCGTAGGAACAGAGACAATACAGGAAAATTATTACCCAACACCCCCACTACATCACTGAGTCACCCTTCTCTCTTCTTCGATGGAAGTGATCCAGAAGAAGCTATAAGTGAACCTCCATAGATATACGAGGATCCTATAACAGAAGAAGAGCAAGAGAACATTCCTCTTGAGACCATGCTGAACACAGAAACGGTATAGGAGATGAGGAGAGAATAGAAGGTGCCTTTCCCATCCGAGAGACCAATGGGGACACGAAAATGAAAAATATAAGTCCCTCAGCCTTACCTCACTCCCATGGAATGACCACTGAAGACCTTGATACCTTCTTGTTTGAGTTTGCTGTCCTTTTTTGAACTTATGACTATGCAGAAGACGGGAAAAAGTTGAAACTCTTTCCCTCTACCCTCAAGGATGTAGCTCTATGCTGGTTCATGGGGTTACCTGGAAATAGTATCACAACTTGGGCTCAAATGCAGCAAGCCTTTAACAACAAATACCGGGACTACTGTAGGTCAAAGGAAATAAAGGGAGAAATCTTTCGGATGACCATGGGAAGTGATGAATCTTTAGAAGACTATGAAGAAAGTTTCCAACTTAGTTATAAAAGGGCCAGGTGCACACTTGACCCTGAATCTCTGAAGCTGGTTTTGCTCCGAGGAGTCCCTGAAGACCTTCTAGATACCCTCCATTTGCTAGTTGGTGGAGACATCTACCAACTACCTTACGATGACATAAAGACTGTGTTTAGAAATCACTCTAGGGTAGCCCGGAAAAGAGGTAGGGGGAATCCACTTTCAGCTAGTGCCACCTTCTCCAAACATGAGTTTACAAATCAGATGGAAGACCTTAAAATTGAGTTGAGATAGACCATTGCCATGCAACTGGATAATTTTCGAATCCAACAGAAGAAAGAGGAAGTTGAGAGGGCTTTGTCCATCTTTTGTCCCAGATGTACAAGGAAGCATCCTAAGAACGAGTATCCATTCTACTTAGTAGATGTATGTTTCGTTTGTGAGGAAGACCACCCTACAAACCAATGCCCAACCTTACCCGAACTTAAATCCATGTACAAAGGGGCTGAGGGAGCCACTGAACCACTCTACTTCCTCAACCAAAGGAGGCCGCATGGATCCAGACCTTACCAGCAGGGGATGCAAGGGACACCGCAAACTTATTACAACCCCAACCAATCCACTCATATACCTTCTTGGGGTCCCCCTGCTCATCCTTCCTAGTCCGCACCTCCTCCTTGGTCTTATCCATCTCAATACCATACTCAACCTGTTGCTCATTTGTTTCATTCTCATGTTCAACCACAACCTCAGTGGAATGCACCTCAGCCGGGGTGGAGGCCCCAATACAACTCTCCTCCCGCTATTTTGCCTCCACCACTTGCTCAACCACAACCATTACCTCCTGCTCCTCCAAGACAACCCTAGATGCCTTCTCAACCGAACCCGAACCCCAATAACAGACAGGCCCAACAGGTATATACTAGAGAGACAACATGCCCTACCTATGTTGTGGAGATTCAAGAGATCAACCTACGATCTGGGAAGGTCCTCCCAGATTTCCCACCTCCTCCTTTTGAGGATGAGGAAGAGAAACAAGAAAGTGAACCCAAAGCCATTCCACCCTTTCCTGAGAGACTAACAACAACCACGCAACCAAACCCAGAGGAGACTGAACTTCTGGGAGAACTTCAACAGTTGTGTGTAAAAATACCACTTCTCCAGGCCATAAAAGATATACCAATCTACAACAAATTGATCAAGGAGAAGTGTTTCAAGCACCCAGGCGGGCACAAGAGAGATTCCCCAACTATCAATGTCATAGGAAAACTGTCCGATCTGATGTTGGAACAAGTAATCTATCCAAAATATTTGGACCCTGGGAGTCCTGTAATTGATGTCCACATCAATGGCACCATAATACCCCACACCCTGATTGATCTAGGGGCTGCCATTAATGTGATGACCAGGGACACTATGCTCAAACTTAACCTTCAAAGTTCCATAAGAAAGACCTCAACAGTACTACAGTTAGCAGACCGCTCCACCATGACTCCCGAAGAGATTGTGGAGGACATCATGGTCTCTGTTGATTCTTGGGAATACCCTGTAGACATCTTGGTCCTTCAGCCAAAGGAAAAACTCACTGGATACCCCCTCATTTTGGGAAGGCCTTGGTTAGCTACTGCAGATGCTTACATTAGTTGTCAAGCTGGGAGAATGACCATCAAGAATGGGCCTATGTCCAAACAGCTAGTCCTATATCCTCCTGCCCAACCTCTGCTAGAACATGACTTACCTCTCTGGTTGGAGGAGGGAGATGTTGATGAAGTCTACTCTGCACCAGTGTGCACAGTGGAAGCCACCAGGGGAGGCCCTCAAACTGAGGATGACCTGATTGAGAATTTGATTCAAAAATCTTCCTCCCAGTGTGCTACCATTAGAGGAGTTCGTGGAAGGTACCCAAGCTAGCGCTGTAGTGGACCTCTGTGTAGCTGATCTAACCTCTCCCATAGTTAAGAATGTGGAATTTGGCCCTGAAAGAACTTTGAAGATCAGCTCATCCCCATCCCCTTCTCAGGAGACAGAGCTGTGTAGCCTACTGAACCGCCATTTGGATGCTTTCGCTTTGAGCTATAATGAGATGAAAGGAGTCCACCCTTCGGTCTGTACCCATCACATTTATATTAAAGAGGATTGTAAACCAGTCAGGTAGCCTCAGAGGAGAATGAATCCAGCCCTTAAGGACATTGTTAAAGAGGAATTACAAAAGTTGTTGGATGCAGGATTCATCTACCCCATATTTGACAGCTAATGGGTTTCTCCTCTGGTGCTTGTGCCCAAGAAAAATGGGAAGTGGATAATCTATGTAGATTATCAAGAACTTAACAAAGCCACTAAGAAGGACCATTTCCCTTTGCCTTTCATAGATCAAGTGTTAGATGGGCTGGTAGGGAAGAAGTTCTTTTTTTTCCTAGATGGGTTCAACGGGCACAATCAGATCCAAATCAGCCTGGAAAACCAAGATAAGACCACTTTCACTTGTCCATGGGGTACCTTTGCCTACCGGGTCCTTCCCTTTAGGCTATGCAACGCTCCTGCCACTTTGTAGAGAGCAGTACTGAGCATATTTGCTGAGATGGTTCATGATTCGGTGGAAATCTATATGGATGAGTTTACTCCTTACGGGTCCAACTTCCAAGAACAATTGACTAACCTGGGAAAAGTTTTAACCAAGTGTATTGAAATGAACTTGTCCCTCAGTCCTGAAAAATGTTAATTCCTGATGACTGAAGGGACCGTGCTAGGTCATACAATTTCTTAGCAAGGATTAGAGGTGGATCCTAATGAAATTGCTATCATCCAAAAGGTTCTGCCTCCTCAAAAGGTAAGAGATGTTCAGAGTTTTCTAGGTTTAGCAGGATATTATAGAAGATTCATTAAATATTTCAGTAAGCTAGCCTTGCCATTGTTTGGTATTTTGGGGAAAGATGTTGAGTTTATATGGACTGACAACTGTCAAGAGGCTCTGAATGAGTTGAAAGATAAGCTGGTAACTGCCCCAATCTTGAGAGGTCCAAACTGGGCCCTACCTTTCTACATCCACACTGATGCCTCGAACAAAGCCATATACTTTGTCAGCAAAAACCTGTCCAAGGCAGAATTAAACTATACTGTGACTGAAAAAGAGCTCTTAGCTGTAGTCCATTCCCTAAACAAGTTCAGACACTAAATCACTGGTTATCAAACATTTGTACACACTGATCATGCTACGATTAGGTATTTGATGAATAAATCTGATGTAAATGCTCGTATCATTAGATGGATACTATTATTGCAGCAATTTGACTTGACCATTGTTGACAAGCTAGGCAAGGAAAATGTTGTTGCTGATTTTCTCTCTAGATTAGATTTGCCTGCAGGTGAAGAAGGGATGGTAGATGATCAAATGCCAGATGAACACATGTTTGCTATTTCAGTACTCTCTCCATGGTTTGCTGAAATAGCAAATTACTTGGTTTCAACACAGTTCCCTCCACACCTATCCTCAAAAGAGAAGAGCAAAATCGTGAGGAAAAGTGCCCCATTCACTTGGATTGGGGGCAACCTGTTTAAACTTGGCCCAGATTAGATCTTGAGGCGTTGTGTCAGGGAGGAGGAAGTTTTCGACATCCTCCTAACCTGTCATGATGGATCGCGTGGAGGTCACTTTGTAGCAAAAAGGACCGCCTTCAAAATTCTACAAGCAGGCTACTATTGGCCCACTCTTCATCAAGATGTCAGAAGATACATTAGCCAATGTGACCAGTGTCAAAGGATGGGGAAACTGACTCTGAGGGATGAAATTCCCCTCCAACCTCAAGTGACTTTCGAGCCATTTGAGAAGTGGGGCATGGACATTATGGGTCCTATCAATTCTCCTTTAAAGAAAAAGTCTTACATCATTGTGTGCACAGACTACCTGAGAAAGTGGGCAGAGACAAAGGCAATCAAGGTAGTGACAGAAGAAAAAGTGGTTGAGTTTTTGAGGGAAAATATCTTCTACAAGTTTGGCTACCCAAGAGAATTAGTCACAGATCAAGGAAGTCAGTTCACCTCTAACCTCATTGAAGACTTGCTCGCTCATCACAAGATCAAGCACATAACCTCCACCCCTTGTCATCCGCAAGAAAATGGGTAGGTGGAAGTCACTAATAGGGCTTTGGAAGATATTTTGACTAAAGTGGTGAGCATCAGCAGAAAATATTGGGCAGATCGCTTGGTTGAGGCCACCTGGGCCTACAACACCACTTGGAAAACTACAACAGGTTTCACACCTTATGAGCTGGTCTATGGGAAGAAGGCTTTGCTGTCTATAGAATTCGAGTACAACACATTGAGGTTGGTAGCTTAGCTGGACCTAGACCTCAGCCATGCACAACAGGAAAGATTACTACATATGAATGGATTGGATGAACAAAGATTGTAGGCCCTCCTCCACTCAGAAGTGGTTCAACTCCAAAGAAAGATATGGCATGACCGACACCTTAACGAAAAACAATTTCAACCAGGAGATTGGGCATTGCTATATGACTCGAGATACAAGGATTGCAAAGGGAAGCTGAGGACAAGGTGGCTGGGACCATATAAAGTGGAGAAATGCAACGAAAATGGTTCAGTCCTTATCGGGACCATTGATGAAGAAGCCATCCCCATGCTCATCAACGGGCATCGATTGAATATCTACAGGAAGCCCCTTTCTAAGCAGGAGTTCATTGAAACGCTGGATAAATCAGTGTTGGTAGTGGAGCAGGGCCCTGTCTCTACTCCACCCACACCTTGATCATTAAAAAAAAAAAAAGGGAAAAAGGAAAGAAGAAAAAGAAAAAAGAAAAAACAGAAAAAGAATAAAAAGATCCTTGGGTGAAAACCTCTTAGAGGCACCCGGGGCAGGCAGTGAGGGTGAAAACCTCTTGGAGGCGCCCCAACTATCTCTCAAAAAAAAGAAAAAAAAAGAGAGAAAAAACAAGAAATAGACCTAATCTCTGTTGAATAATTGTAGGTTGCAGGGAAGACATTGTAGGTTAGGAGGATCGCACATCCCTCACAAACAATTCCTCCATGACCACTCCCCTTTCCTAAGAGTTGATCACATTTCAGTTAAGATTTCACCTTCTATAAGAAGTTCTGTGCCTTCTACAAGAAGTTCTGTTTCTTCTACAGGAAAGTTCTATGTCTTCTACAGGAAGATCCTGTAGAAGCTACAGACAGGCCAGAATTGATCTCGGGAGAGAATCCGAAGGTTGGGAATTTTCCTGTTAGGCTTGCAAACAACCCTGTTTTCTTTCATCACCATATGTCACCCTTTTTCATCTCTTTACACCTCCGTTGCACTCATCCTATTATTTGTTCTTGCACAGTCACACAAAAAAACCCTGTTTTCTTCATACTGCTAGCAAGAACTTTTAGTGACAAATCAAGCAGTAGTGTCTCACTCACCATACCTGTCAATCTCCATCTGGACTCCTCATCAGCCAAATCCCTCGTCAACAGTATAGCCCTGCTCATTTTAGCTTGCATTCCAGGAGGACAAGCAACTACATGACATCCTACAAGAATCCTGTAGCAGCTGATCCCTCTGGAAGACATACTCTGGAGACAGGGACAATCGAAAACGACAAAGGAGACATGCAAAGGGCTCATCTTGAACGTGAGAATATCATCAGTAGCCGAAGCCAAGAAAAACCTGTGCATGCAACGACAACAATCGAAGGAATGGGTTCCAAAACCCGTGCATGCAGCATCAACGAATGAAGGAATGGGTTCCAAAACCTGTGCATGAAGCAACAACAAACGAAGTAGTGGTTCCAAGACCCGAAGTCTGCATAACGCAACTGTGACCACACAGGTAAGTGCCTAAACTCATTCGTCAATTGCATAAACTATATTTTAAAAGCTGCATGCCTATGGGAATGGTTCAGATTGAATGGAATAGGTGGCTAGTCAACTGGCCACCCTTGGCTAGTTACATAGCCTTGTGGGATCCGAACGAGCCCAGTTACATTCAAAATTGCCGATGAGATGTGCAGCCAGCATGTGTGGAGTGTCCATTCAGGGAGAAATCGTCGGGATTGGTAGTGGTGGCGGCGGATAACGGTAGAGGGGAGGTGATGGCGGTCAGAAACATGTAGAGAAATTATGGCCGTGACGTCGGATCAACGGTTCACTCCGACCACCTTATTCCCTCACCACGAATCACACCGTAGTTAAAAGATGCCCGGATGAAACTTACACCACCTTCTGTTCATTTTGCACTTGCAATGTCCTCGACTGGAGTACGCGTCCACAGCTTCCAAATATTGTTAACCAATCGTCCTCCACCGGTTTTTCTGCTTGTTTTCGAAAATCTCTCGCGTATCGGGCTTGCTCAGAGGTGCAGTGACATTCTATAGGAACCGGTGGGTCTTCTACAAGAAGAGTTCTATAGGAAAGACTGCACAGCTTTCCGGAGCAGGAAAGATTGGAATTTTTTCGTCGAATTTGGAGCTACAAATGAGGTAGGCTCGAAAAACTCCTCTATGCATGGTATGTTTTGCAAAGATGGTGAATTGAACGACATCAGGTTGGAAAGTCAGAGGAAAATTTTGCCTGTGTATTGGAAGTAAAACGTTTGCTTGTGTATTTCACTGGGTTTCCCAGTTGTTTCTGCATCAAAATTCTCCTCCACGTTTCCTCTTTTTAAATTCTCCTGTAGGGAAGATATATGCAGCTGTGGAGGCTAGCCTGTGTATGAAAAATTTTCAATTTGCATATCTGTCTGTGTGCTAAGAAGAAAACTTGATCTCTGTACTCTGTCTGTAGAAACAAAATTCTTCCTTTCATAAATAGACAACCGAGTTCTGGGTAACAATAGTCTTAAAACCAGGGAATTGTTGCTAGTTGATATTGGACACTCGAGAAATTCCTTCTTGGGTTCAGGGGAAACCATAAAAAACATTCCCTTTTCTGATTAAAGCATAAAAAGAACACTCTCACCATGCCAGGGGGATTCATAAGGAAAGAACCCTCGGACTCTAGCAAACTGCACGAGCATCCTGAGGTGGTGGACCTTTTCACCAGAGCCAATTGGATGTCCTTCTTTGACAAAATTCAAGGTCATGACGAGGAGATAAATAAGGAATTTCTAATGTCCCTGAGACCTCAATCAAAGACACATGCCATAGTTAGTTTTAGGTGTTTGACCCTAGAACTTATCCCTGAGCTCATCTGTTGAGTTACTGGTCTACCATTAGGGCTCCCTTGGAGCAGAGAAGAGAGGTCATTGGGCCAGGTTGCCAAGAAAACATTCCTTCTACTCGAGGAACATCTTGTAGAAGACAAAAATGGGGTTAGGAGAACCAGCTTGCCTCCTCTCTGGAGTGAAGTCAGTGTCCAAATTATGAAGTACATTACATGTGAAGGGAGGTTTAACATCATCTATGGTTATCATTTTAGGTTGCTGTGTGAACTAAGACATGGGATTGATTTACCTCCAGCCAAGAAACTAAGCATTCCCTATTTTCTTCTTCAGTCACTAATCGAATGTGGTACAAAATTAAATGAAGGGATCCTAGATCAGTTGTCCCATCATGGGCTCATCAAACTATTAGTGGAAGATGCCCTGCACACCTACACTGTCCCCATATCTTGGGAAATCTTCCGAAACATGTCTAGGGATGACAATATTAGAATTTGGCCGAAAACATCACCCCATCCAACAGTGAGGAGGGAGAACACACTGAAGAAGGTGAGAATACCAATGGTGAAGGAACATAGGACATTCAAGCACAGCAAGAACATAAAGAAAAAGGGGAAATGGGCCAGATTGCTGAGCCTAAAACAGAGGAGGAAACAACAACACAAACACCAGGGGAAAAGAGAATGCAGACTAGAGAAAAGAGGGCTGAAAAACCCCAAATGAAGGTTGTCATAGCCAAAGCAGGCACGCAGAAACAAAAGGAAAAGACACATCTTGAAATAGCAGCAACACAGACAGAAACAATTGACACAGGGACTTCTACAGGAAGCAGGGAAAAAGAACAGCAAGAGGAGAAATCACCTGAGATGTTGCCAAGGGAGGTAGCAATTGTGTTTGCTGCCTTAAGCACACCTCCAAAACAAAAAGGGAAGAGAAAAAGGCAAACCTCCATGTACTTTAAAGTAAGGAGGAGCACACGGATCAAAGCGGGCAGACCTCAGCCTCAATCAAAGGCGCCAATTGTCATTGAGGACACAACACCTAAACCAAAAGAAGAGTCTCCTGCAAATATATCCATCACCTATGAACGAGGAAGCCCAAAAACCTCCACCTGGAGAGAGAGTGTTGACACCTAATCCTTGTGATTGGGTGAATTTATGTAAATAGATAAATAGGAAATATGAACAGTCATTGGGAGACGAACTGAACAGTCTCTCCCTCATGTATATAATGAAGACCTACCTGATGGAATAGAATAGACGAATCATTTTTGCCTTATGGAGTTACTGTCTGGCCTGACATAATTCATAAATAATAATAATAATAATAATTTAATTTTAAGGTCATGACTAAGTTAAACACTAAATTGGTGTATAAGACCCACCTTAATTGAAAGTAAAAAAAAATTGTATCCACGAATATTTTTACATTCTATTATGAGGAATTCCTTTAGTGCTTAACATGGAGTGATAAGACATTTAGAAAAATATTTTGATGTTGGCTATAAATAGAATACTTCAATATCAATTTCTCTTTCTTTCTCACATATAAAACAGTTAAAAGTAAAAATAAAATAAATAATAATGGTTAAAGCATTTTAACTATGTGTATTGTGAGAAAGAGTTGTAATTCCTTTAATATTTAACATAGTAATAACAAGCGTTGCTGCTTATACTTATGTCTTATGTAAAAAGTAATTGATAATTTTAAATAATAATAATTTTACTATCTATCTATCTATCTATCTATCTATCTATCTATCTATCTACTATCTATCTATATATATATAGTAATATATATATTATATATATATATAGTAATATATATATATATATATATATAAATAATAATAGTAATCATATATATAATTAAATTAATAGAATATTAAAAACTTTTATAAGAATTTAACATAAGTATGAGTTGAGAGAGTGTATATTTCCACAGTTATTCATATTGAGAGAAATTTGCCAAAGCAAAATTTTGTGGATAAGATTTAATCCTGACCCAAGCGTTTCAGGTGGACACTCTACCTATCGTCACAACTTGTGAATTGAATTTATAGAAGGAAGTTTTGAATTAGCTCTTAATGAATAATATTAAAATAATAAAATAGTCATTAAAGTAACAATAAAATTTTAATATATCTCTTAAAGAATAAGTTAGTGAAATCAAATTATTATGAAAAAATTTAGTTGTTAAATGAAAGGGTCAAGTCAACATATTTACATAAATAAGTAAATAAATTAATAATTAATTAATTAAAGAAATTTAAAAATACATAATTAAAAGGAAAAGAGGACTTTGTCGAGACAATAATTATTCCATGCATATTTAAATAAATGATTACTTAATTAAAGGGGAAGATGAGAATTAAAAGAAAATTTAGAGTAATAATAATGATTAGGAAAATTAGAGAGAATCAAATTAATAATGTAGAAAATGAAGGGAAATAAGCAAAGAAGGAGAAAAATATGAAATTGAGACTTTTTTTTACAAATTATAAACAACAAAGAAAATTAAATATATGATAACTTTAACTAGAGATAATTAAACTAAATAGATAACCGGTAGTTAAGAATGGCTTAATTTATAGTCATCTTCTCAAGTAAAGTTTTTTGGGTGCTTCTCAATTTCAAGTGTCTCTCTAATGATTTTGGAGTTGTAAAATGGAATAGAGGTGAGAATTTTGGTTTGATTGAAGCAAACCAAATGTTTTGAATTAAAAGAGGGCTCAATGATGGCAGACTTGGATAGTCAGAGATGATTGGTGTTAGCAATATGTTCATTAATTCAAGCTTTGAAGGGTTGCCCTGCCTGGCCAATGTATGATTTTCCACATGAACATGGATCTGGTAAACCCTTGAATTCAACATGGGGTCAAACTTATCTTTGGTTGATCAAAACATCTTCTTCAAGGTTTTATAGGGTTTAAAAATGATCTTAGTGTTCTTTTTTTGCGGGACTTTTGCTATAAAATAAAAGAACATTAAAATCATTTTTAAACCCCAGAAAACCTTAACACAGATGTTACAATCAACCAAAGATAAGTTTGACCCCATGTTGAATTCAGAGGTTTTACTAGATCCCCTTTTCATGTGGAAAACCATACATTGGCCAAACAGGGCGACCCTTCAAAGCTCGATTTAAAGAACATATTGTTGGCACCAATAATCTTTGACTATCAAAATCTTCCATAGATAACACTCTTTCAATTGAAAACATAAAATCTCACATATGTTCCAATTTACAACTCTAGAATCATTAGAGATGCAGTTGAAACTGAGAAGCACCCAAAACAAATTAATCTAGAAGATGACTATAAATTAAGCGATTATCCACTCTTTGACTCATTAGTTAATTTTCTTTATTGTTTATAATTCGTAAAAAGAAAAAAATCTCGACTTCATATTTTTATCCTTTATTTATTTCCCTTCATTTTTGAACATTGTTGATTTGATTCTCTCTCATTTTCCTAATCATTATTATTATTCTAAATTATCTTCAGGTTCTCATCTTCCCCTTTAATTAAGTAATCATCTATTTAAATATGCACCTCATAATTAATTTGTCTCAACAAAGTCCTCTTTTCCTTTTAATTATGTACTTTTAATTTTCATTAATTAATTAATTAATTATTATTTATGTAAATATGTTGACTCTTTTAACTAATTAATTTTTTTTCATTCTAATTTAATTTCATTAACTTATTCTTTAAGGATATATTCATATTTTATTGTTACTACTATTTTATTATTTGATATTATTCGTTAACAACTAATTCTAGACTTTCACTTCCTTCTATAAAAGAATTGGCACACTCGTTTGTGATTATTCAATTCTCAATCCCTCCATAGGTGGGTGGAGTGGACAAGATTAAAAATCCACACATTTTCGCTCACAAAATTTCTCTCAATAATAAGAGTTTCTTCATAAAATTAAAATAAAATATTATAAAATATTATTAATTTTGGAAAATGAGTTATGGGGTCAGTGGTATTAATAAGCCATGGTGCTAGACCATGGTATTGTAACAAAGTCTATTTACCAAATTAATAATAAAATGGGGGTTAATATCCATGTTAAAAATCTTGTTATGTGTCGGTATTAAGTTCTAATTTAAAAAATTTTAATAAAATAAATTAAAATACAATATTCTATAAAAATTTTTGATTTTGAAATGAGTTATGGATTGGGCATGTTATATTGAAATTCATGAATTGACCCATAATATTTGTAACAAAAGTCTAATTACTATGACATTGAATGATTTTTTTTAGATTTTCTTATTTTTAATATAATTTTTTTATATGTGAAACATTCAATTTACAAACCAACACATCAAACCAATAGAAAAAAACAATTTAGATTTTGAAAAAAATAAATATTATTTTTTTCAAAATATTCGGACTATATTTATTTTCTTCAAAATTGAATGAACTTAATAGAATTAGTTTAAAAAATTCAAAACTAATTGAAAGTCAAAGTTTTTTTTACCAAAATAAAAAACAATATAACCTCCCTTGGGTAGATATAATAATAATAATAATACAATTTTAAGGTCGAAACAATGAAGACACCAAATTGGTGTATGAGACCCCCTTATTTGGGGGACATGACCATCTTATATCGAGTGATTTGATCGCTAAAGTATATGGAGATGTACATGTACTCTACCCACCTCTAGATTTGGACCTATGATCTCAGATTTTATGCTTATGTGATTCATGATATAATGTTCAGATTTTCCAAAGAAATCACATAGATAACAAAGGATCGACGCATTTCGAACCTAGATCTAGGTTCATCATCAAGACCAAGATGAGGCGCAAGATCAACTGACCAAAATATATAAATCTTAGAGATGCAATGGTAAATTCCCAAACTTTTACCAGGAAACATGTTCTTAACCATTAAACTCACCCAAACTAAGAGAGAGAGGGGAGTTTGCGCTTAGGAATTTGATCCCTCCTAACCCATGATAAATTAAAAATTATTTTTCATAACTATATAACATCTTTAGACTATAATTGTATGTGAAGTTTTTCAATCCAAACTTCAACATAACTATATTCCAAAAACATTATAAAAATTATGTCCATAACTCTACATAAACTTTGTTCATTGAACCTATTCTCCTCCACACATAATATGAAACAATTTAAATAATATTGAGTAGACTATACTAAATCTACCTTACATCCATACAACACACATACATGTGCATTCTCTAGAGGGAAACAATGAATGCTTTCATGTATTTGTGATACATATTCATATTGTAGAAGCCCCTCAAAGTATCCTCACCATTAGAGAATGTATAACTCACTTCAACAATTAGGGCAACTATATAAATGGTTAGTAAATGCCGATAGGCATCAATTCATAATAAATATCAAACCACTTATTTCATCATACATTTCAAGTTTTTAAAATTAAAAAAATCATAAGAATGTACTAGATTATAACTTTATTTAATATATCGTTAACTTATTATTAACCAATAAAAATAATTAAAATATAATATCATATATGGCATTTAAAAAAAAATATATAACAACCTTTCTTATTTTTCATATACCAAGTTTCTTAACTATGGAGATTCATCTTATTATGGAGATTCTTAATCTATAAATCGATTTTGTTGCAATACTATGGGCTAATACCATGGCTTATCAATACCACATGCTCATCAAACCATAACTCATTTCACATGACACTTATTCATATAACAATTTTTTTAATCAATAAATTTAATTGAAAGAGCTAAAAAGACAATCAATTTGGAAATAAATCCTTATTTGTGTATATTATTAAGAATATTCTTTGGAGCTTAAGTCTCTAGCATCTACCTAATAATTATTAATAATTAAATCAAAATTCTCTAATTTTGATTCCAAAACAAACATATGTATAGCATAATTAAGTATTTGATGATATTTCTTTTTCCCATACAATACATATTAATGTAAATACATCTTAAACCCAAAATTCTCTAATTCTTATTCCAAAACAAACATGTGTATGGCATAATTAAGTATTTGAGAATATTTTTTTTCCTATACAATATATATTAATGTAAATACATCGTAAAAGCATATGCTAAATACATCTTAAACCCATATGTATTAAGTATGAAAAAATCAAATTTATAAAACATGTATTTTTTATCATTTAATTATAATTATAATTTTTTATATATTTAATAATATATATATAATATATATATATAAAATAGATGGGTTTTTAAATGAATAAGGTGATTTAAACTTAATACAAGAATTTTAACTTTTAATATTATTAATGATTATTATTATAATTATATATATATAATATATATATATAGAAGGTTTAAAATGAAAATACAGTTGATTTAAATTTATACAGAATTCCTACTATTATTATTATTCAAAGATGAAATTGATGTATAAGACATTTTTAATTATGGGACAAGGCACCTATCTAAAGTCAATAAAGCTATACACACTCTTTTTTTTTTTTTAATTTGAACCAAATAACTTCTTAGGAAGAAACACATATTCTTAATTATTAAACCTACTCAAACTATGTGAAAAGAATAAATATCTCATATATATCATAAATTTTAATTTTATTTCATATTTTTCTTGTTATTTCTTTAAGAACCCTGTCAAATTAAAATTGCATTGCATTGCAAAGAGCAAATTATAAGGTACTTTGTTAAGAGTTTGTTTTTAAAAATTAGGGATCTTTTAATCTCGGAGCAACTCAATTGGCAATCTGACATATAAATATCCAATGAAAATGAAGAGATCCCTAATTTTTTTTTTTTTTTTTTGTAACTCAGAGAACCAAATATATATGTGTTAGTTAAGAAAGAGATTAATTTTTTTTTGTTGTTTAAAGTAAATAAATTTATAATTTTATTTAATTAAAAGAATGATTGATTTTTTTATTATTTTTAAAATAATTATTATTATTATTTTTATATAAATAAATTTATTTAACATTTATGAAATGCTACGTCTAAGGTGTAGAACAATTGGTTTGTGTGGGGTTTAGTCTATTAATAGGGGAAAGTAATTAAACTGTAGATCAATTGGTTTGTGTGGGGTTTAATCCACCAAGTGGTAAAAGTAATTAAACTGTAGACCAATTGGTTTGTGTGGGGTTTAGTCCACCAAGTGGGGAAAGTAATTAAACTGTAGATCATTTAATTTGTGTGGGGTTAAGTATAAGGTGTAAATTAATGGGTTTGTGTGGGATTTAGTCTACCAAATAGAGAAAGTAATTAAAATTGTAGATCAATTAATTTGTGTGGGGTTTAGTCCACTAGATAGAAAAAGTAATTAAAACTTGTAGATTCAACCTAATCGAAAAAGGACAAAAAAAACCAAAATTTATTTATAAATTTATTTAATTAAAAGAATGATTGATTTTTTTATTATTTTTAAAATAATTATTATTATTATTTTTATATAAATAAATTTATTTAACATTTATTAAATGCTAGGTATAAGGTGTAGATCATTTGGTTTGTGTGGGGTTTAGTATATTAAGTGGGGAAAGTAATTAAACTGTAGATCAATTGGTTTGTGTGGGGTTTAGTCCACCAAGTGGGGAAAGTAATTAAACTGTAGATCAATTAATTTGTGTGGGGTTAAGTATAAGGTGTAAATCAATGGGTTTGTGTGGGATTTAGTCTACCAAATGGAGAAAGTAATTAAAATTGTAGATCAATTAGTTTGTGTGAAGTTTAGTCCACTAGATAGAAAAAGTAATTAAAACTTGTAGACTCAACCTAATCCAAAAAAAAAAAAAAAACAACTTAATTTAAAAATTTAAAAATATCATATTAAAAAACCAAAAATAACACATCATACTTAAAAAATTACCAATTGGTTTTTGTGGGGTTTAGTCCATCAAGTGGGGAAAGTAATTAAACTGTAGATCAATTAATTTGTGTCGGGTTAAGTATAAGGTGTAAATCAATGAGTTTGTGTGAGATTTTGTCTACCAAATGAAGAAAGTGATTAAAATTGTAGATCAATTAATTTGTATGGAGTTTAGTCCACTAGATAAAAAAAGTAATTAAAACTTGTAAACTCAACATAATCGACAAAAAAATAATATTTATAAATTTAAAATATCATAAAAAAACCAAAAATAACACATCATACTAAAAAAATTAAGACATTTCAGTTGGGATTTGAAAAACCCATTTGCACATGTCTAGAATCATATGGAAGTTTTAATTCTGAGGACTATCTCCCTCCTCTTGGTCCTGTCAATAGGGATTTGAAAAACTAATTTCACATGCATAAAGTCATATGGATGTTCTAATTATTTGGACTCTTAGGGGGCTTATCTTGGTTTTGTGGTTGGGATTATGTTTCTAGAAGCCCTCCACTCCTGTCCGTTGGGACTCTATATTTAATAGACACCTATGGTTGGTCACACATGGTCAGCATTGGCCTACTTACAACTGGTGCACCAAAAAATAGTTATGAATATGAATGCTTATGAGCTATTTACCTGTCATTTCCACCATAACCTAAAGTCCACTGACTATAGTATTCTAGAAAATTTAAATTGAATTTTATGTGGAGAATTTTAACACGTGTCACTTGAAGATTCTGAAATAAAGTCCGAAAATCAAAATAAATCGTGGATCCCTAATATGAGGGACCACCATCCAACTAACTAATTCAACTTTTTTTAATTTGGCAAAGACGATCCAAAATCTTGGCATTTAAAATTAAGTTTTAATATTAATAAAATGGGATTTAGGTTTAATAATAACATTTAATGTTAATGTGCTCTGCACAGTGAGGAATAAGGTTCCCTCCTTTATAGCTGTTGCACCGTGGATCTGACAGGCAGAGAACCCGAATGCATGTGCACACCGCAGGCGGCAGTCCCCACATTTTTTACTTTAAAAGGGTAACACGAATCCCCGTCAGGGCGGGCCCCGCTGACGCCGGCAAAACGGTTGCCGGACGTCGATGGCGACATCGGAGGCCAGTCCAGGTAGACGGCCGTTCAAAACTGCCGGCCACTTGGCGTCCCGTGATTACAGTGAAAGCAAACGGTCATACGTCTCGGGAACGGAGCCCAACGGCAGGCGGGCGGTCAGCCAGGCCAGACGTTTGACCTGCAGTTAATTTTTAACGTTCTGACGCCGCCACTCACATGAATCCCAAAAGCTGATCTCTCCTATTATTTTATTAACTCGTGTTGGTCCTCGGGTTAAGTAAACGGATTGTGTCTTTAACCCCCGTGGTTAAGGAATAAGTCGTTTTCACTGTGAAAGACAAACGGCGGACTTACAGTAAAAGAAAAGAAGTGACGGAAATTACAGAGCACGGATGATATGATGCGTTGTGAGGGCTTGGGAATTTGGTAAAACGGAGAAAGCGTTGAAGAGCAGTGGGAGATGGTGTTAAAAGGTCGTGAATGTGAGCATTGGATGATGAATCTGATAGCGGCATTGAAAACTCCGGCTTCTGATGCACTGGAAAGACACTGAAAACTTCCCCAGGGACCACTGGAAGACCAATCTTTAAGGTATTTTTTGATCCAAGCCACAATATTTTGTTTCTCGCGTCTCAGTGTTAGCTGGCGTGGAATTTAGTCTCGGGGCTGTAGAAGGTCAAAGCATCTATGCGTGTTTAAAGTTGGAAGCCTCCAGGGACGACTCTATGGCTGTTTCCGAGACTCTTGCTCTCGGAAGGTTCGATCACAGGGGGGACAGGGTGAGTGGTATTAGGAGTCTCTATTAGCCGGGATATCTTGATAAAGCATGGTTGCTTTTAGAGTCTCTCTGAAAATAAAGCCGATTCTGAAAAGCTAGGAAGGGATTCGAAGTTGGAACGCTTCAAGTTGGTTATTTGATCCAGAGTTTTGTTCTGTGTAGATCAGAGAAGAGAAGCGCTGTACGGTGATTCGAAATCTGCATCTTTGGAAGCTGAAAGAATTTCAGTTAGAGATGTACATATTCAAGTTGTTAGAGACTTAAATGTCCCCCGGCTATTTACGAAGGGTTATGCCGATGCGAAACGGTGCGCAATAAATATTCTGTTTTGTTTTGCGTGATAATAAAACATTGAAGCGCTATAACGGTTGCCGGATTTAGGATTCAAGAGAGAAGAGCAAAAGCCTGAAGGCCAAGGCACATAAGGCAGGGTACAGGTATGGGATCAGGACGGGGCAGTCTGGAGAGCTTTCGCAGAGGGATTCGAACAGCATTTTTCATGTTGTTTATGCTAGGGTCTCTTTTGGTGGTTTCGGCACCTGTTTTTGTGGCAATAGCCGATGTCGTCCTCCCATTTGCTTTTCTTTCAACGTTTACGTGTACGACTTGCCATAGCTTGAAGCTGGATTGGGGTAGCTATAGTTTTCGATCATCTTTGGTTGATATACCTCTTATTTCTGTCGTACGATCGCTTATAATTCTTTGTGAGTTTCTATTTCCTTAATCCTTTCTGGTTGTTTATATTACTTCACTTGCCGGCATAATTTTCATTGCTGAATGCCAATGTGATGGCGGAATGTTGTAAAATTAAGAGAATAAAGAAGCTCTAATATAATTAAGGTTTGGTCATCTCAGAATCTGTTTAGGGTTTGCTCTTTTGTCGACCTTGTCTTTGGAAACTTAAATGACTCAAGAATTAATGATTCTTGCCGATTATCCAAAAAAATATCTTTTGATCTTTCGTGAACTGTATTCAACATAAAGAATAAGGAAGGTCTGGTTGGTTGTGTCTGTGATTTGGCTAATGCATAATTGTTGTTTTCTTCAAATTTTCCAGGTGTTTATTCTCTCTGCGATGTGCCGAGCCTCTCCCATGGTCCTTACCTTGGCATGGCCATAGTCTGTGCACTGGCATCGGTTGTGATTCTCATAGTCAAGGCGTTTTTGTTTCATGTGGAAAATTCATTACCAGATACCCTCTCTGTGACAGGAGGCCTACATTTGAAGCATTCGTGGTGGATGCCTGTCTTGTTCTTGTTATCCGTGGTCTTAGCACTTGGGCATATTGTAGTGGCATACAGGACAAGCTGTAGAGCTCGTCGGAAACTTCTCTTTCATCGAGTTGATACAGAATCTGTAAGTCGATCTATATTCCAATTGAAAAAAGTTTATTGTTTAATCCGGAATACTCAATTGTATGTACAGGAAAAGCCCTTCCTTAGATAAGGGTGATCAAGACAACTGGATTGATCGGGACATCAATGGAAAAGATGATGGTTTAGTCTTATGTCTTCTCTGATCATATTTTTGGTTTGGCAGGTGCTGGCATGCAAAACAGTTTTTCATGGATACACAAAGGTTCCTCGTTCACCTACCCCAAATGCAGGTAAAAATGGTAGAGTTGAATCTGAAGAGAAGAAACGGCTGATTTATGAAGAGAAAGACCTGCCTGCTAGAATGTTTGCTGATGCAGACAGTCTCTTCATTCAGTGTGAAGGCCTGCTTGTTCATTGCAAGATTGTAAGTCAAGAATCATGCCTTGGATCTCTCACATGTAGGTCTTTTCAGGATAACCGAGGTGGAAACCGCTGTGCTACCCCGGGGAGGTTAAGGATTGAAACTCCATTCGCCCTTCCTCCCTATGGTGTTTCCCTAACCAGGAGTTATAGCAATCACAAGACAGATGCATCGCTTTACACTCCTCTGTTAAGTGGTCATGTTGCAGTGGAGGTGGATCGAATATGGAACTCTGGTTTAAACGAACATTCTGGGTTTGCTCAAAGTATACCTGAACTGAATTTAGACTCTTCAGCTGATGTGACAAAACCTGAAAGAGCAGATGCAAAGGTGGGACAAATGAAAGGCGGTTTTGATGGTATAATATTGATACACGGCTTTGGGGGAGGAGTATTTTCTTGGAGGCATATTATGAATCCTCTGGCCAGACAAACTGGTTGTTCTGTTGCTGCATTTGATCGGCCTGGTTGGGGACTGACATCTCGTCCTTCTAGAACAGAATGGGAAGAAAGGGAAATGCCTAATCCATATGAGCTTCAATCTCAGGTGAAGACCATGAAGCCAACTGCTTTACTATTTTACCCCAACTTTCTATTATGTCTTTAGTTTATCGATTAAGAGTTTTTCGTACTTATTTTATTATGATTTCACCTCTTACAGGTCAATTTGCTGTTTTCGTTCTGTCGTGAAATGGGGTTTTCATCGGTTGTTCTTGTGGGTCATGATGATGGTGGCTTGCTTGCCTTAATGGCGGCTGAAAGAGCACATTCCTGTAGAGATGTTCATCAGGTAAGTTTAAACTATCTATTGGGGTGTCTTTATTTATCCATGTCTATATTTCCAAATTATTAAAATGGCGCTTTTTGAATATTGCAGGTAGAAGTTAAAGGTGTTGTGCTTGTCGGTGTGAGTCTCACAAGAGAAGTAGTGCCAGCATTTGCACGGATTCTGTTGCACACATCTCTTGGACAGCATATGTTGCGCCCACTTCTGCGTACAGAGATAAGCCAAGTTGCTAATCGCCGTGCTTGGTTTGATGCAACAAAATTAACATCTGATGTTCTTGACCTTTACAAGGTATATAATTACTAATTAGTAAACATAGCTTTGCAGTTCTGTAAACAGAAAGTTTCCTTTTGCATCTAGAAAATATAACAAGTTATATGATGGTTGGCCATGATGCAGGCACCATTATGTGTAGAAGGATGGGATAAAGCTCTTCGGGAAGTCAGCAAGTTGTACTCAAGCTCCATGCTTTCCCCACATAGTGCTACAGAATTGTTAAAAAAAATAAAAGATTTGCCTGTGCTGATAGCTTCTGGTGCAGAAGATATTTTAGTTCCACTTAAATCATCTCAAGTATTGGCAATGAAACTTCCTAATTCTGTGAGTAAAAATTCATTTCTTTCCAATATCACATGATATAATATTAAGCGTTTGTTAAAGTGCTTGATTCTGACATAGACCTGGTCGTCGTATTGCAGAGATTAGTACCAATCTCTGGATGTGGGCATTTACCACATGAAGAATGCCCCAAAGCATTATTGGCAGCCTTGTTACCTTTTGTCTCAAGATTGTTCAATGTTTCATCACAACTTACAGGCACAGTATGAGAAGTAACATGGCATAGGCAGATGATATTTATTTAAATGCTGGGTGTGTCCTAAACATCCCGAAGAGGAGGGTATTTCCGAAGGGCAAGTGCAACGCCTGTACGCAATCAGATGGAAACCATTCATACTCTTTGGGCAGCGCATTGCTTTCCTCGCAGTAGAACACTGCTATTTCATCATGCATTCTCTGCCAATGTGGCTGGCATATTTATTCGTTAAACTTTGCGAGTTCAGAGTGCAGAGTTATATGTGCGCTTTGTGTATGTTCCTCTTGTTCAACAGTGATGACTGGTGAACCCAAGAGCATATATTTGCAAAGGAAGCCAATGACATCGTCATAAAAGCGTATTTGTCGAAGTGTGCAGTGATTTTGTGTAACTTTACATGTGAGTTGAGTTTGTATATGTTGAGGAATTGAGTGGCTTGTGTATACTTTGAGTTTGATTGGCACGGAAATATGATATGATTGAATCATCTGTTTTCTTGATTCAAATGGCAGAAACAGTAATCCTGCTGAAGGAACTGATCTGGAATTGTTTGATGAAGTAGTATTTGTAATGACAACCAATCATGTCATACAATGATATACTGTGTAATATTGTAGTATTCCTAAATTCCAAGCCAATGTTCGATATTTGGCAGCATTCTGAGGTGTTGTTTATGGCATCTTTTAAAGATGCTAATTATTTTTGTTTGCTTCTCTCACCCGAGTAAAAATCGAGTTTGTCCTTATGTCAGGTGTTCTACTGATTGCCTAACTGGAAAGCGTCGTTAGTGTAGGTTTCCAATTCATTAAAAACTAAGATATGCTCATTAAAAAACTAAGATATGCGTCGACGGTGCAATAAAATATATAATGTATAACATAGCGTACTGAGGTAGAAAATATATAAACAGAAAAACGAAATCTTCATAAACAGAACTACCAAAATTTCAGAATGATTCTCTGTCATGTGTAAATTTCCTTATTAAAAACAGGCTACAATTGGGGGAACTTTTTTCTATCATCTCTCTCCGGAGCTTATTTCCTATCTCATTGCCTATGGCATATCCTAGCTTTGCCATGCCTCTTCCTCTAGCTCTCTGGATGTATCTCCTTGTTGTTGGAAAAGTTAAGTTCTCATATCCATGCCTCTTCCTCTAGCTCTCTGGATGTATCTCCTTGTTGGAAAAGTTCTCATATTTTGGGTTTGCAGGGCTCCCTCGTTGTTGAATGGGATACTTTTATCAAAAATGTAGACGAGTCTAGAGCGGGCTTTATCTTAAAAATGAAGAAAATTCTATCATATGGAGATGAAATACCTCTACGGGGCAGGTCACTACTAGTCGCTTCCATTTCTGCCCACCAGGCGGCATGGACCTTACCGTCAAAGCTCAAATGTATTGTATGGCTTGCACTGTAGAGGCGAATTCTCACCTAGGAAAACTTGTCTCGCATGGTTTTCTTGGGTCCTAATGTTTGTTGTCTCTGCCTTAGAGGGCCTAATTTGGTAGATCACCTTTTCTTCAAATGCACATTTTCTTCTACTCTTTGGTGTGATGTTTTATCTTCTCTCAATATACAGGATGATGGTCTTCATCTTTCCTTTGAGTCTTGCCTCAACTCGTGTGGGATATAAATATGGGTATATACACATCGTTGCCTGTCTATAAAAATTGTCTTATCTATGAGCTTATTCTTGCTCTGATCCTTGGCTTTTTAAAGACTTCTTCTGGGATATAAATATGGGTATATACACATCCTTGCCTGTCTATAAAAATTGTCTTATCTATCAGCTTATTCTTGCTCAGATCCTTGGCTTTTTAAAGACTTCTTGAGGCCTCTGAAGCAAAAATCTGGTCGGTCTTTCAGGTTTCCAATGAGAGCCCCCAGTCCTATAATGTTGGGTTTTCCGATGGTGCAACACAAGAAGGTAGTTGTGGTGGGGTTGCATACTTACATTGTCAAGGGGCTATCTCGTTCCATATCTCTTTGTCCATATAATGTTGGGTTTTCCGATGGTGCAACACAAGAAGGTAGTTGTGGTGGGGTTGCATACTTACATTGTCAAGGGGCTATCTCGTTCCATATCTCTTTGTCCATATTTGGCTAAACTTGGGACATGGCACAAACACCAAGGCAAAGATTGATGCATGTTGGGCTTCTATTTTTATCTCATTGTAAAAGTGACTCTGTGCAAGTATACAAGGACTCAAAGTGTATCATAGATTGGTTAGCTGGAAGACAATATTGAGGTTTTAAATTGTATATACTGGCCAGGGAAGATCATAAATCTAAAGGATAAGTTCCTTTTCCTCTCTTTCAATCATGTTCACATGGAATGGAATAATCTAATAGATTTCTTAGCTAAAAAGGCTTTGTATGCGAAAGAAGGCTCCATCTTTTTTGAAGAAAGGCAAGGAAACTTATTATTGAAACATAGGAGAATTCATCTATCCATGGGTTAGGAACTTCGTTTGGAGACATGTCTTGGTTTTTGTTACAAGTCTATGAATGTTGCATTACTTTTGTCTACTCTTTGGAGTATCATTGGGTCATCTATGTATATCATCTTGTTTAGTATCACTATATTATTGAATTTGTATCTAGATATTTTAGATATTTTAGTCAATATGTTGTTGCCCTTCATCACTTTTGTAAGAGGGCTAAGAGGTTGAATTCAAGACTTTTGGCTTAAAAATTAATCAAATCACTGATGGGAACAATTGTAAAGCCCTATCTCCATGACGAAAGCTCTAATGTTAAAGCCCGCACCCATGCTAGAACCCTCCACCATGCAAGCACACAGGCTAAAAGAAGAAATTAGTATATACATGCCCACCTTTTTGTTTAAAGTTTGAGAATGTTTAGGGGTGGATCGCTGCCCATATTTGCCTAACTAGGCCCTAGAGGCATTTCAGGGGGTAATTGGTCTGGACAGTAGACTAACGCTGCCCTCGGAGTTGAAAAGTCAAAAGGGGTAGGTCTGCCAATCTAATGACCCAAATTGATTTCGGGAGATAACCACTGGATCCGACCTCCTGTTCTTTTACCCGTTGAAGGATGGTGGGGACCACCCGCCATGTCACAAGTCTATCAGTGCCATTTTCAAGCTAGTGATGAAATTAAAAGGTAAACGGTAACTTCTTTGCCCTTGCTTCCATCTAGCTATCATCTGTCGCCTCCCAATCCCCTTCTGCCACATGTCCCCCTCCTCCCCTATGACGTGATATCACGCCAGGGGATTGTTGCCCCTCTCTTATAAAAAACCTTCCCGCTCCAAATTTTCCAATTTGTTTTTTCTTCCTGGTACAACCTCTTCCTTCCATTCGTCTGCTCTGTAACGTCATTCTGTTACTCAGTTGGTCCAAAACTCCCCTACAATGTTGTTTTTAGTTGTCGCTAGGACAACTAGGTAACTGACTAGTCCCCTCCACCTACAAATTATTTGAATATTTATTAAAACATGAAGAAGGCAGCCCTAAGACCCCGAAAGTTCGTGAAGATAAACCCCTTAATGTCGAACCTCTCATGGACACTAAGGCTCAAATTTCAGACCCCCTTTTGTGCTTTCCACCTGTCGGACCTCTGGTTTGACTTGTATGGCCACCACGTCAGAGGAGAAAGCCCACTCTGTGTAGTTGAATCAAGATTATTTTATCAGATCGCTCCTTCTGTACATCACTCCCCAGAATTTGTTTCTTAGTTAACTACAATATATATAGAAGAGAAGAATGGTTTCATTCCCCTGAGCCAAAATCCTAGAGGTGACCCCGGAGTTAATCTAAAAGGCTTTGATTTACCCAATCTCCCCTAAAGCTCAACAGTTCATAGAAACCACTCTAGTTTATAACTACACTACCCTTCCAATTGTTGAAGAACAATATTTTTTCCAAACAATCTTAGCCCCTGGGTTACAGTGTTTGCCCATTTCTGATAGTTTCTTAATAACTGTCTTTTTTGAGTCTTTTCTGTTGTAAATAATATTGAGAGGGGGGGTGAATCAATATTATCAGATCAATAATTTAATTTTCAAAACTGATTTATATATGCTATTTTAGCTCAGTGAACTAGCGTGTATATGCAACTGTACTTAATGAAAACAACGTATATGCAGAGATCTTTTGATTTACCCAAAGTATCATGTATTGAACTTTATATCAGGTATTCATTAGATAGTGCAGTAAAAACATAATAAAGCATCACACATAAGCAACACACATGAACACCAAGATATAAGGTGGAAACCCAATGTGGGTGAAAACCACGCTGTCGTCTCTATCTTCTTTTAATAATAAGAAAATTATATTTACAATTTTTGTACAGGTGCAGTTTTATACCAGTACACAGGCATCTACCTGCAGAAGGCTACAACCTTCTCTCATTCTCTAGCTTCTATTGGAAGGGAGCTACAACCCCCTAGCTCTTGTACTAGCCTATATGTTTGCTAGTACGTAGGCGCCGACCTACAGAAGGCTACAACTTTCTTTCTTCCTTCAGGGACCTCGTTTCATAAATTTTCAAACTGGATCCATCAACAACATTATTCAATCATCAAATATATCTGCATCAACCAATCTACTTTTGAACCAACCACAACAGAATCAATCAATCACTTTGACAAGCCATCAATTTGATCATTCAAAATGTTGTCACCAGAATACAATGACGAGAACCTAGAACACTGCAACAACAAATAGAAGCAATTAAAATATATTTTATAAGGTATACGCTACTTCCATGTGTCGAACCTGCGTGTATACGCGCTTTTATCAAAGCCAACCAACGTATATATCTACAAATATAAATTCAGAATTCTGCATCTATTCCAGACTTTAGTTATACCCAGATTATATCATTTACAGAATAATATTTGCGTCAGAATTCAGATCTAGAATATACATGCAAAAACACCTAATGATAATTCATTTTACTCCTTAAAATCCCGATCTATCAGAGATTCAATAATTGTACACTTTAGCCTAATGATCTTCTCCTCCTTTTATAATTTTAGGTCTTTCTCAACGCCATGGACCAAAACCACTTAGGACCAATACCTTGAACTCAATACCATGGACCAAATACTTTAGACCAAAAATTTAGTTTTCCAAGGTATCTGCGATTTTTCTTCTGTGAAAGCGTGTGTACGTATACGCGACTTGTATACAGTAAACCTGCATGTATATGTGGCTTGGTCAATGGTGAACCTGTTTATACCTCTTTTTCTTCATTCTGTAATTCTTTGTTGTTTACTTGCTTTACTGTGATCTTTCGTCTGAGTGAGTTGCTTTTTGAACTGATTCCTTGAAGTTACCCTGCGTTTCATCACATCTGTAAACACTATTGTCATGCATTCTGTCACATCTGATATCTCTTCTGAAGATTCATCTAGTTACCATATACAAGTGAGTTGTTCTAATATAAATGGATTGCCATCAAGTACAACACATACATCATAATCCCAACAATCTCCTCCTTTGGACTTGATGACAACAACAACCACAACAAGCCACTCTCCCTCTTTGACATTAAGGGCAAAGGGTCATGCTCCCTATGAATGCATGTTGAATTATCTGATATGCTAAAGTGTGTTGATTGAGCTCCCATAATCGAGTCCATGCTCTCCCAAAGCTTAAGCAAAGTCTGCAAAAAGATGTTCTAAAAGAAGAATATGACTCTATACATACACCACAAATGACCTTCTTATCACCAATGACTCATACATGCATCCATCTCTTAACCAAGTGGGGATATACTAAATTTGACTCATCCACCCAACCAAGTGGGGATATACCAATTATTTATTCATGTTAAAAACAAGAACTATTACATCATCCATCCCATGCATAGTGGAGTTACAAATTAGTTATTTCCATGACCTTTACAAACAGAGACCAAATATTTTAAACAAGACCATAATAGTCATCAGCAACTATCATATGATCTGCACCATCAACAACATTATCCAGACCAACAACCTGTATATGTCCATTATTAGTTCTCAAAATATCATCAACCAAGTTCTCCCCCTGAACCTGTTCCACCTGTTCACTATCAAATCTGATCATTGCATATGTTAGTAAGAGATATCAAAGCATCATCATCAATCAGATATACATCAAGTGATCAACAATTTTATGAGGACCAATATATCAACTGATTGAAACCATCATCAAACAGAGCAGATAATTGACAGAACCATAGCAGACCCCTTTTTCCTGACTCTGGGCCACTGTTTTTCTTCAAACCAACATATACACGATTGTGCCCACTAAAACTCACGTATGTACGCGAGTACGCTTCATGAAACTCGTGTATAACCACCTTTCTATGAAAAATAGGATTTAACAACAAGATGATGCAAAAACTAATCCCAACTTTTGTTTGAGATATTCAAATGTCTCTCTGGGCAGTGGTTTAGTGGATATATCAGCAACCTATTCTTTGGAGGGAACATACTCTAATTTGACCTTTTGTTCAAACACTTGTTCACGTAGGAAATGATATTTGAGGGTATATGCTTGGTCTTGGAGTGCATGATCGGGTTCTTTGAAATATTGATAGCACTTGTATTATCACATAGAATGGAGATGGATGGAGTACATGTGATCTGAATATCTTGCAAGGTTTGCATCATCCAAAGTAGTTGTGTGCAGTAAGATGCAACATCCACGTATTCTACTTCAGTTGTAGATAATGTAATTGAACTTTGTTTCTTGTTGAACCAAGACACTAACCTAGAGCTCATATAGAATGCACCACCACTAATGTTTTTCTGTCATCAATACTCCTTGCCCAATCCGCATCTGTGTATGCATGAAGTGTAAGATTCATATCTCTAGGATACCATAAACCAAAGTTTTGTGTTCCTTAAAGATATTTGAAAACCCTTTTGACTGCCTGAAGATGTGATTCCTTTGGATTTGCTTGGAATCTTCCAACTATTCCCACTGCATGCATGATGTCCGATCGAGTACTTGTTAGATAAAACAGACTGCCAATCATGGATCTATAAGTTGGTTGATGTACTGCCACTGATTCATCATTTGAGCTAAAACTGCATTCTGTTACCATTGGGGTACATACTAGTTTAGAATCTTCCATGCCATACTTTTCAGGATCTGTTTGAGATATTTGGTTTGTGAGAGAAAAATACCATCTTTATTTTGTTGAACTTGTAGACCAAGAAAATAGGTAAGCTCACCAAGCAAGGACATCTCAAATTTTTGCTGCATTACTGAAGCAAAATTCTGACTCATTGATTCTTCATTGCTACCAAAAATGATATTGACATAAACAACAATTATTAGCAATTTACGAGTGTTAATATTTGTATACAGATTGATATCCGCTGCTCCTTTGAAAAGCTCTGTTGGTGGAGATATTTGTCAAGATGGTAATATCAGGCCCTTGGAGCTTGTTTTAGACCATAAAGAGCCTTTCTGAGTTTGCATACAAGTTTTGCATCATTTCCAAGAACGAATCCTTCTGGTTGTTCAATAGAGACTTCTTCTTCTAAGTCTCCATTAAGAAAGACAAAATTTACATCCATTTGGTATACTTTGAATTTCTGAAAACTAGAAAGAGCAATAAACATTCTTATGGCTTCAAGTCTAGTAACAAGTGCAAAAGTTTCTTCAAAATCTATACCTTCTTGTTTAACATATCCTTTACAAATATGTTTGGCCCTATTTGTAATAACTTCTCCATTTTCGTTCAGCTTGTTTTTTAATGTCCATTTAGTTCCTATGATATTCTTATCATGAGGTCTAGGAATTAATTCCCAAGTATTATTTTTTTCAATTTTTTCAAGTTCTTCATTTATGGCCTTGACCCAACATTCATCTCTGCATGCTTCATTTACATTTTGACATCCGGTGGAAGATAGTAATGCTAAATAGCTTGAGGCTTCGGTAACAGTTCTTCTTGTTTGCACCCCTGCCCCTTTTTCCCCTAGAATTTGAGTTTCTGGATGATTTGTCTAAACATACCTAGACGAAGTCTTTTCTTCTACCGTTATCTCTTCTTCTGATACTTCATTGGTTTCTTCTTCAGAATCAATGTGATTTGATGAGGGAAAATGATCCTCATCTTCTTCTCTGTTTTGGATTTTTGCGTTCTTCGTTAGCCACAACATCAATACTTTCAATAATTTTCCCAAGTCTTTTATTATTTTGGGAAGAGTAGCTAAGAAGAATACCTTCATCTACTTTGGGTTCAAACTTACCAAGTTTTTCATCAGTCCTTTTGATGTAACATTTGCTTTCAAAACTTTGAAGTATTTTATAGTAAGAGTCTTACCACACCAAAGTTCATGTGGAGTTTGAGTACTGTTTACCCGAACATTTGCTTGGTTGAGAATAGTGATGGAGACAAATGCAGCGTCACCTTAGAAGGTTGCAAGAGTCCCAGATTCGTCTAGCATAGCACTAACCATTTTTTGAACAGTCATGTTCATCATTTCTACCACTCCATTTCGCTGAGGAGTCCTTTTTATTCCATGTTGTTCACAAAAGTCAAAGAATTCATTCGAGGTAAATTCTCCTCCTCAATCAGATCTAAGGCATTTGATTTTGCAATCTGATTCATTTTCAACCAAAGCTTTGAAGGCTTTGAACTTTTCAAATGCTTCATCTTTATGCTTTAAAAAACCTATCCAACACATTCTAGAAAAATCATCAATGAACAATATAAAATATTCTTTTCCACGAGGCGACTTTTTCCTTGATGGTCCACATAAATCAGTATGAACAAGTTCAAGAGACTTATTAGTTGACTCTTCATTTTAGATAAAGTGAGATCTGGTTTGCTTACCAAATTGACATGATTTGCATATAATATTTTCGGGAATGTTGATATCTAGAAGATCACGAACATCTTGGAATCTGCATGCTTTCTTATTTGAGAAAATCTTAGATGTTCCAATCTTCTGTGCCATAGCCATTTTTCATCATTTTTGCTTAAATAGCACCATTGTTGTCCTTTCTTGAGTATGTATAGGTTGTTTGAAATTTTTGTACCTTTGATCATGTTTTTTCCTGAATCAAGCTCACGAACAACACATCCATTTGATCAAAACACTGCTTCATTTCCTTGATCACACATTTGACTCACACTCAACAAGTTATGCTTTAAGCCATCAACATACATAACATTTCCAGCTTTAACTTTTTCTTTCAAGAAAATAGAGCCTTTACCTTTTATGACCGCAGGAGTGTCGTTTCCAAATGAGACATTCTTTTCTTTTTCTAAGGCATTATATGAGTGTAGTTTTTCTTTGTCATCTGTCATGTGTTTTGAGCATCTACTATCAATGTACCATTGGTTTTCTTGTCCTTCTACATACAATGCTATACTACATCTTTCTCTTTGCAGTTCTTTCTTTCTCCATATTTTGGGATTTAATGGAGTTTGCTCCTTTTGAGATATTTGCTGAAATTTACTCTTGCATTTAGATTCTTCATGGCCAAAGTTGTTACAGATTAAGCATTCTATTTCATTTTCAAGAAGAGAAAAGTTATTATAAGAACTTTTCTTGATCCTTGTTACATTCCTTTGATTTCGTGCTTCTCTAGTCATGATGGTTTTGTAAGCAACACATTGAGCAACTTTATGTCCAAAATTATGACATGAGAAACATTGACCATTAAAGAAGTTCTTGCGATTATTGAATCTACTGACCTGGTGAATGTAGTTTGTATTGATATTTATCTTTGAAGCAAATTGAATACGATTTACCTGAGGTTGATTATGGTTTATGTTCATCCTTGAAGTAAATTGAACCTGATATTTATCTTTGAAGCAAATTGAATACGATTTACCTGAGGTTGATTATGGTTTATGTTCATCCTTGAAGTAAATTGAACCTTATTTACCTGGTGATCTACTTTATGCCTTTGCTGATGATTGTCAAACTGTTCAATGCTCTTTGCTACATCAAGATAACTTTTAGTGGAGGTTGATGGCTTTTGTGATTGAGGTGTTTCTTCAGTATATCCAAGACCTATCTTTATCAGAGGAGAATGCTACACTTTGATAATTTCATTTAAGGTTTCTGATCCTTTAGCAAATCTAAGATTGAGAGCTTTTGTTTTCTCAAGATCTTTTCTTATACCCACAATTTCACATTCAATTTTTTCATTGTGTTTTTCTCTTTCAACAAGTTGGTATGTCAAGGTATCTATAATCATATTCTTTTATTCTAAATAGATTTTGAGTTTAGAGATTTCTTCATAAAGGTCATCTTCATCTAAAGCATCCAAAAAATCATCATCTTCATAAGCCATCAGAAGTATATAATCATTACTATTTCTATCTTCATCACTATTTGATAAACCATCGTTATCTTCATGAGTATAGTAACTCTTTTTACTTACACTTTGTTTTCTATTCCATTTTGCAGATTCCTTCCCTTTATCATATTTATCTTTATGAGGACATTTGGCAGCATAATGACCGACTCTACCACAGGGAAAACATTTGAAAGGCAGTTTACCTCTGAATCTTCTGGAACCCCAATGAAGCTGCTTGACAAAGTTTACTTCATCTTCTTCTTCTGATATATGTCTTGATTCATTGAGTTCTTCCTTTCCTTTTACTGAAGTTTTAAATGTGGCTTCTCTCATATCTGATGGACCTCATTTTCTTATCTTAAAGGCAGTTAAGATTCCATGAAGTTGTGTCATAATAATACTCTGTAGATCTTGTTTTTCTTCTATGGCAGATAATTTTGATTCAAATTTAGCAGATAAGGATCTTAAAACTTTTTCAACTAAGGTAACTTCCTTTATCTCTTCACCCAAATTTTTATGCAATTAACAACCTCATCTATATGTAAGAAATAACTAGTTATACTTTCATCATTGTGCATCTTGAGAGTTTCATATTAAATTCTGAAAGTTTGCAGTTTAGCACGTTTTACCTGAGTGTCTCCTTCATAGCTTAGAATGATTTTGTCCCATATTTTTTTGGCTGATTTGAGCTGCATAACTTTGACAAACTTTGATTGTGACAGACTTCCCAATAATGTATTGACAGCCTTGGCATTGGTTTTATATTGCTTTTTACGTGCCGTATCTGTAGGAATTGCTGATGGAAATGTATATCCTCCTTCCACGATTTCTCAGACATCTATTCCAATAGATTGAAGATAGGCTGTGGTTCTTACCTTCCAATAAACAAAGTTGCTCCCATCAAAGATTGGTTGTTTGATGGATCCCCTGCCTTCTTGATTACTCATAATGATGGAACTTCCTTCAAGAGATCAAGCTTCTTCTAAAGGACCTTCTCTAATGCCAATTGTTGTAAATAATACTAAGTGGGGGGGG
>APFE030605959.1:295156-311046 GCA_000404065.3 Pinus taeda
CTGTCACATTTGATATCTCTTTTGAAGATTCATCTAGTTACCATATACAAGTGAGTTGTTCTGCTACAAGTGGGTTGCCATCAAGTACAACACATACATCATAATGCCAACATTTTCAGCGTATATTGTCTATGATTGCTTACCTTTTTGGAGATATGATGACGGTGTTGGACCCACCAACATGTTAGGGGATCTCCCTGGTAAGAACTCCCAACTAGACCTTAGACCATTTGGAGTAGGAGTCCTAGCAGTGGGTAGTATGATATCGCCTTGATTGCGGTTACATGCAGAAGTAAGTAAGATGTCCTTGTTGGTAGCAAGGGTGTGACCTTGCAACAAGTCAAGGAAGGTGCATGAAAGGCTCTAACACACGGAAGGGGAGTGAGTCTGACCCTTAGAAACCTGTGATAAAATGTAGCTTGAAAGAGAACACACGAGTAGAAAGACATTACGAGATGGAAAATAGGATAGCCTAATATCCAAAGTGATGGATCATATCAACAACATGCTTCGATAGGATTCATACAAACACATTCGGAATAGTCCATACATACATGCGTAAATTACAGTTACATACATCATTAAAGTAATCTAGATAGTCAAACTACAATAACAACATATGCATAAAACATGTTGGCTCTGTTATATTGAAAGAGTAAAAGATCCAATCAAACATACAACTATGACAACCACTAGCCCCAATAACAGAACATTACAGTCACTGTCGCTTGCTCCTCGAAAGAGATGTATTGTCTTTGCAATGTGGAGAAACCAAGGCTCATTACAATACACTCCAAGATTTATCTAAGTTATCCCTATAGGAAGCTTGGCTCCCAAAAGCCTATACAATGAGTTATGAGGTCTTGTAAATAGAAAAGGGTGGGATGACCTTTGAAATTCCCCTTTATGACTCTTCACCTATCCTCATGACTCTTCAACTTACAGATGATTGTTACATTCTACTATTGACATGCGGTCTTTCAATTTTACAACATGTTTACATCACAATCTACACATGTACTCATGTGAGACAAAAATAGGCATGAGTAATTTAGGCAAGACATCACTAAGACTATGATAGCTGGGGGAGGACTAACTCTTCAACAACTTCTTGATGATCGATGGTGGCAAACTAATGCCAAGCTTGGTAGTCTATTATGGTGTTCATGTGCTCTGTGGTGACATCCTTTTGAAAGTGAACTCTTACCTCCATTGCATCCGGGTACACTAATTTGGTACCTCTATCCAACTCGCTGGATAACATGTGCATCATAGTCTTGAGTGCAACCAGATCAACAACATACTGGTGCATAGTTTCTACGCTCATTTGCAAGTCTGTGCTAGTGGCTATGAGCATCAACTAATCAAAGTACATGTCCAAATCCAGTCAAATTTGGTTCTTTGTCTTTGCCTCGATGAGTGTGCTAAGGGATGAGATTGCATGCATGTGCACAATGACATCCACGCATTCGTGCATGTGAAGCCTGTAAGTTGGTGATGAGCCGCGGAAGTTCCTCAGAGTTTCGAATCTGACTCTGGATGCGTGCTTTCAACTCCACTCCCTTTGGCTTCATTTTTGGCAAGTGCAATGGGGCTCCTTTTTACCTCATTGTCCATATCTGCATGTGATCGATAGAAGTGTGTAAGTCTGACAAGATGTGTGCTCTCCTAGCACAGCGTTGCTGCCAACCATTGAGATGGACAATTGACTTATGCACGGTAAAAAACCTGAATTATAGTGTCTGCATGACTATCTCAAGAGATGATACTTCATCTAGTATTGCTCTTCTTATCTCTTCTCTAGCGGATGTTGTAACTTTCTCTCCTCCCTGCTTGGCCACTTTTAACTCCTTAGCCATGTGGTCGTTCTCAACTATCAAGAATCCTAATGATGTGATTAATTAGAAAGATTGATATCTATAAGAATCTAACACTCAAGTTGGTGACTTCGAAATATGTTCTTGTAGCATCGACCAATGCAACTGGTTGTTTGCGTACATTGGACACGATCACTGTCTCTTCAAACTGCGCAGGAGATAGATGGACATCCGAAGTGGGCACTCTACATGACTACGCAACTCTGTGTTGTGACTTGTTGAAAGATATGTTGTGCATCTCCACTTCTGGATTGTCTTCAAGAATTTCAGTGTCTCTTTGATTGCTTGGGACTTGCTCTACTTTCGGCTCTGGTGACGCTGGTGGAGTGACCTCATGGTTCTGACATGAGGTCAATATCCTGATCTAAATTGGGCTAAACCATGTCCATGTCCATCTACTCTAGCATATGTTCAATCTCCTGAGAAAAATCCCGCTCCTACGACTGCTCACCCTGTCTGCTATGTGCCAAATGTTCGGATGAATCAATAACATGTATGGGTGAAATTTCATCAAAATGTGCATGTTGTGCCTCTTCTTGTTCCTGTTCTTGCTGCTCTTCCTTCTCTCTTGTTCTTCCTAGAGTTTCTACTTCAACTCCTGCAACTCCTTTTCTTCTTCCTCCAAATTATTCTTCTCTTTTTTCCTGTGTCCTATCCTTCTATTGCGTTGTTTCCTCTTCACCTCAATCTCCAAAACTGCTCTCAACACAAGTGGGTCTATTTTGAACTTGCAGCTTTGCTTTGCCTCTGCGCTATCTGCAACCTTCCTCTTGCCTTTTTCAAGTGCAAGTATGTTGCCCTCTACCGTTGCTGATGATGTTGCTCTCTATGATGTTGTTGCCTTCTACGCTGCTAACCATTCTACTGCCATGCTGACCATTCATTGAGCCTAGAGAAGTGATAGCAATATCTCCATGGGTCTTCCTCAGGCCAATGACATGCCTCGTGGATCCAAGGATGATAGACTCTTGCACAGTGGTCCTTCACTAAGCAATGTGAGTCATATGGATTGAAACTTCTGGTGCCGAAAGTGAACCTTTTGAATTCCTCCATCTAGAACCTCAACATGCTTGAGATTCTGGATCTCATACAACCCGATCCGCAAAGGAAGAATGGACCAAGGTGCCTTTTTCTTCTTGTGTAGTCTCGATGACAACCCTATCTATATGTGATATGACACTTCTTGCATGACCAGTGTATAATTGGAAATCTTCGGTAAAACATGTGGAGCCTTCTCCACGTTGTACATCCAGATGAAGGTGCCAATGGGTGAGGCATACCAATCTACTATGTCAATCAATGCCTCCATCGCTGCCTGCGACATGCAAGGTGGATCTTGCTCAAATATCATCTTGTATACTGGGGTGACGAAGTGGTCTGATAGTTATATGATAACTCCACAGAAGCTACATTCACAGAAAACCTGCGATAAGTGTGCACAAAGGTTTCTGAAGGTGTCCATGCCCAAACCAAGCCTGGGAATCGTTAACGGGCATAGACTGCATCAAGTATGCAAGTAGACATGAAAAGCTTCACTTTCTGACCCTTGGGTGGATGTTGGGCTTCTATTACTTATTCCTTCAACCTGAGATCCAACATGTCAGACTAGTTGAAAGGTCTTCTTTCATTCCCTAGCTAATCCAACACAATCACCCAACTATGTGGGAAGGTCTATGTACTCTCCTAGCCGTATAAGTGGCATGCGAAGATGACCAAAAGCTAATATGTCTTTCGCTGTATCCTTGTCTTGTACATTTGGTTGGGTGTTATATGGAAAATAGGATAGCCTAATATCCAAAGTGATGGATCATATCAACAACATGCTTCGATAGAATTCATACAAACACATTCGGAATAGTCCATACATACATGCGTAAATTACAGTTACATACATCATTAAAGTAATCTAGATAGTCAAACTACAATAACAACATATGCATAAAACGTGTATCCATTGTGATCACCAGCTACGACAAGTGATACATCTCTTGAAAATCCTTTGCCTTGAAGCGAGCAAGTTCTATTCCAATGACACTACTCAACACCATTGTCTTTAGATCAATATGCAAGACAATCTAGTGGATCATGTCATTGCATGGAAATGTGGGATACTTGCATGCAATCCAGTATAAGCTAGACTTGTGTATGTTGACATAGACCCTGCAGTCTTCCAAATTCTCCTCAAATGTGCCTAAAAACGTGTCATTGATGTCATGTCATTTCATCCTGATCTCTTTATTTGTGAATATCTTAGTGTCTTCATAGATGGGCAAACTCATAGACACTTGCTCGACTGCATCTCTAGTTGCAATCTCAATGGTGTCCTTTGACCCTACTCTCTTAGAAGCCATTGTACATATACTGCTGACAGACGGACGAACACTTGTGATACCTGGAGATAGAGAAAAACTCATGGAAAAAAATTTGTCAGTTGAAAACCAAAAGGCACTTGAGGAATGACATGCAACACACCTGGTTGATTGAATGCAAGGTTTGTGTGATTTTCACTGGGAGGCTGGGAGATTGACTGCCAGAACTGTGCAAAAAATAGTCCATACTGTCAGTGGGTTGACTAACTACTGAAATTGCGTAGATCACAGTACAACTTGCGCAGTTTCAGTCAACAATGACTGCAACCTAGTCAACTGCATCTATGCAATTTCGAGAGCCAACAAGCACTGCCTCTCAGAATTGCACAGAGTAAGCCTGGAGGCCGGTGTTGGGAAAGCTCTGCGTAATTTTTGGGAGGATGGTGGAGCCTTCCCTCTCAAAAATATGCAGTGCAAGCTGGGTGAGGTAGCCCAGACCCACCAACGAGCGACTGAAACATGAAAAGGTTGAATGCATGTGCGAAGCTGAGTGTAGACAAGAGTAAATGATCATGCACACAAACAATGAGTGCAAGATTTAGCCTTCCCTCTCAAAAATATGCAGTGCAAGCTGGGTGAGGTAGCCCAGACCCACCAACGAGCGACTGAAACATGAAAAGGTTGAATGCATGTGCGAAGCTGAGTGTAGACAAGAGTAAATGATCATGCACACAAACAATGAGTGCAAGATTCAGTAAATGGAAAACCAAGTAAGTGTGTGAAGTGAATCACTGCAACGATGACTGTTAGTGTAGAAACAATATTATGCATGCAACAACAGTGAAAAGAAATGGAAAACTTGAAACAATGCTTGTACAAGCTAACATGCATTAAAATAACAATAGACGTTCAACAAAACCAAGCAAACAACACTCAAAAACCAACATAAACGCAACAAAAGACAAGAAAAGTGGACTTACCTAGAAAAGCGAAGTTGAGTGTGTTGAATGCTCCTAGATGTGATGTGGGATGCCAGAGCTCCAAGATTGAAGTGAGGAATGAGATCTGAAGCGTTAAATAAATAGTTTTGAGAAGATTGAGGCTTATGACACGCATGCCACAAATCTAGGAAAAAGCGACACTTGGCGGGAGGATTCCGAAACGACTTTTGCGTGTAACCCCTAGCTGCTAAAAATGGATCCCTAAAATCTAGGGATGTTTTTTTATTTTTATTTTTATTTTTTTCAGGAAAAGCAACCCATGCATGCAAATCGAGATTTTTTAGTCCTAGAGGGAACCAGTCAACTTGGGAGCACATGCAACGGACTAGAAGCCTTGAAGTGACTTCTACACAGTTTCAAGGTTCAGTGGGTATGGCTACCTGTCAAGCTCTATGGAATTTCTGGATTGAAGCCCTAACTATTAGCCAAAACTATGTAAATTTTGAGAGCAAGCCCAGTGATGGGTTGTTCTATGCAATTTCCGGAGCAAACACTGGCTGCTTTCTCTGCATTTATGGAGAGCAGCAGGTTTCTTAGATGGTCTGCGCAATTTTGGAGAGGAAGGTTGGTTCCCCTCCAGTTCTGTGCAATTATGGAGAGGAAGGTTGGTTCCCCCCAATATTGTACAATTTTCCAAGTGAGCACAACAGCTAGAAAATGACCAAGTTCCGGGATGTCAGCTTGTGGGTGGAAGGAAATCAAGCTAGAAAACACAATCTAATAATCCACTGAAACTCAACTGAAGCATATATACTTGGATAGTGAAAGACATGGTGCTGAGGATGGTTGGTAGCGAGGCTCCAAAACGAAGGTAAGGAAAAATTTTGGAGGGTGGTTGTAGCCGCTACAAACTTGACAACACACTAGTAGAACTCCAACTCTAAATGAACCTTGTTTTGTGAAAAGCAAGTCTGACTCCTCTGGAAGTATTTTTTGGTTCTTAGATCATTGTGGTTTTCACACTAGCTTGATTGAAATATGTATCACTTGTCATGCTCTTCATCGGTCAACGCACATTCCAAGCCAAGTCAACTAAGCTGTTTCGATTGGGGATGAGGGGTATATTGGTGCAAAAGCCATATGATTGTCAGAATAAGTTTCATCTCTGGTGTTGCTCCGCTGCCAACAGGCATGGACAATACCCTAATGGAGTCATGCAAAAACACAAGCATCACTCTGCTACTAGTGAGCTTGGTCAGTAACCCGGTAGAGTTACTTGCATCACCTCTCTGCATAGGAAGCCTTTCTCTTCTTTTTCCTTATTCATTTTTTCAAAATTGTCATATTTTCATTTTTCAGGAACTATGCATAGACACTTATTTATTTAAGAGGCGGAAGAGGGATCCTGAATTATTAAGCTCAGAAGAGGTTGTTCCTTCAGAGAAGTATGTTATATATACCTCTGACATACTTTTTAAGGTTTTTCCCTTCACCTTACTCTACTTGGCTGAGATGACAAGGGTTAACCCAAGAACAACCGACTAGAGTAGGTGGTAGTAGTTAGAGTGCAAGCGTTGTGTTTTCACCAAGATTCACTTTGGACAAAACATATTTTCCATTGGTGTATCATTCACTGAAGACAAGTTCTACATAAAGAGATAAGACAACAAAATACCAAGTATTGATAGTTGTACAAGCCTTCTTGTACTTTACTTGCTTATTTCAAGACTCGTACATGGTTTCACGATAAACTAACCTACGGGCATAAACAAGCAAACAAACAAAACAAAAAAGAATAGAAGCAAAGGTAAAAGCAAAACACAAAAGCAAAGCAAGCAGGCAAGCATACAAACAAACAAAGCAAGAAAGAAAATATGCATGCAAGAAAACAAGACAAAAGAAAACATTACTCCTACTCCTAAGCTAATGATGCATGGGTCTGCTCATGTGAAATGATAGTTTCAATGCAGCCATCGGCGCATTGGTTGAACCATGTTGGAAAATGCATGGTTTGTGAACAAAATAGTCAGGTGAACTAGCAAACATGAAATATATAACAATGAAGACAAACACACTCTGAGTTTAAATGCATCCATAGAAAAGAAAAAAGTGAAAGTGCACGACATAAACTCTGTGGAACTACCATGGTGCTTTGATACACTACATGCAGATGTTGAGCATATGCACTCTCTTGACTATGACATGCAAGAAAACAGGAGAAACATAGACAGCTTACGTCTTTCAAGTGTGCTTGTTGTGTAAGATTCCTCCAATGCATAGCGATGGGATCACGTGATTCAGGTGGAGGAAGTGTAATATGTGTGTTAGATTGATCTTCAATGCATACAAATGAGTGATGAGGAGCCTTACGTAGTTCAACAATTTCCTGATCGAAAGTGAAACTAACCTCAGAACAATGGGAACTTGACATAACTATTAGCTCGGGATGAAGTGCCTCGATAACCTGCGGGGTTTTGACTTGATCGAGAAATAGATCATCATAAACAAGTGGCTTTGAAAGATCAATAATGATAGAATCAACATCATGATCAAACATGGGAGTAAATAGATCACAACAACTACGATAAAAAAAATCAATGAGTTCATCGACATCCTCATGATGAGATGAATCAAATAGAGGGGTAGATGAGAAGCAAGAATGTTCACCGTTTGCATTTCTGGAGAAAGTAGATGAAAAATCAAGTGGATTTTCAATGATGAATTTGTCCTCTCCACTATCAAATGATGCACTGACATTAGGTGTGTTCTACGAATGATCGGAGGTGGATGCATCCGTGGATGAATTTACAAATCAAAGATAGTAGAATCACCAAAGATGTTAGGAAAAGGTCGAAGAGGCGCAAACACAAGGAGGTCATGTTTTGCTGCGAGTTGATGTTCATATTCCCATTGATACTCATCATAAATGACAACATAGGTTGGTTGTGAAAAATCAACTCCGTCAATGGCTTGATCCTCGTTCACAAGAGGAGTAGAGTACGGAATGGAAGAACACAAGACAGTGCAATCTAGAGGATCAAAAAAAATGCGAAGACAGAGGAAACAAGTGTGTATGAAAACCCATGGGCTTCCCAACCAAATCTGCACAAAAATTAAGAGTAGTGAGGATGGGAGGATGTGACAGTTAAAAAAATGTGTGTGCATGTTCTCCCACATCACTCTGCGGGGGTGGACTTGTTTGATGAGGGGAAGGAGGAAAATCACTTGTGGCAACAACTGTATCTGCTTGTGATTGTGTAGCTCCATCACTATAGCATGTTGAGCGGGGTTTAAACTTCATATTCTCATTGGGACAAAGTGATTTGGTAAGCCAATATTCAAATATATCCATGAGATATTGGAATTCCATATGACTTTTTGGAGCTTCAAATATGAGTAAACAGAAGCGCTTCCAAAAATCCATAGGTTGTTCATGCAGTGCCTACCATTGTTTTGACATTTTCTTGTTAAGAGCTTCAAGATCAAAATGATGGAAAACATATTTGATTAGATCACTGAAGTGCTTAAATGAATGCATGCAAATGTGAGGTAGGTTGTGGGACCATCATTCCAGAGATTCAAAAAGTGTGAACGCTGGACCCGCCAACATGTCAGGGGATCTCCTCAATAAGAAGTGCCAACTAGACCTCAGACCATTTGGAGTAGGAGTCCCAGTAGTGGGTAGTATGGTATCACCTTGACTATGGTTGCACACAAAAGTAAGTAAGATGTCCTTGTTGGTAGTAAGGGTGTGACCTTGCAGAAAGTCAAGGAAGGTGCATGAAAGGCTCTAACACATGGAAGGGGGAGTGAGTGCATCCCTTAGAAACTTGTGATAGCACGTAGCTTGAAAGGGAACAAATGAGTAGAAAGACATCATGAGATGGAAAGCAGGATAGTTGACGATCCAAAGTGATGGATTATAGCAACAACACGATTCGATAGGATTCATACAAGCACATACGGAATAGTCCATACATACATGCGTAGATTACAACTACATACATCATTAAAGTATCCAAGATAGCCAAACTACAATAACAACATATGCATGAAACATGCTGACTCTATTACATTAAAAGAGTAAAATATCCAATCATACCTACAACCATGACAACCACTAGCCCCGATAGCGGAACATTATAGTCATTGTCGCCTGCTCCTCCAAAGAGATGTACTAGCTCTGCACTGTGGCAAAGCCATGGCTCGTTACAATACACTCCAAGCTTTCTCTAAGTTATCCCTATAGGAATTTTGGCTATCAAAACCCTGTATAATGAGTTATGAGGTTCTATAAATAACAAAAGGTGGGGTGACCCTTGACATTCCCCTTTGTGACTCTTCACCAACCCTCATGACTCTTCAACTTACACATGATTGTTACATTTTACTATCGACAACATGTTTACATTACAATCTACACATGTACCCAAGTGAGACAAAAATAAGCTTGAGTAAGCCATGTAAGACATCACTAAGACTCAGACAACTATAGGAAGACTAACTCTTCGACATCCTCTCGATGATCGACAATGGTGAACTGATGCTAATCTTAGTAGTCCGTTATGGTGTCCACATGCTCTATGGTGACCTCCTTTTGAAAGCAAACTCTTGCCTCTGTTGCATTTGTGTACAATGACTTGGCATCTCTATCTAACTCATTGGATAACATACACATCATAGCCTTGAGTGAATTCAGACCAACACCATACTAGTTCATAGTGTCTACGCTCATCTACAAGTCTATGTTGGTGGCTATGCGCATCGACTAATCAAAGTACATGTCCATCTCTAGTCGAACTCGGTTCTTTGTCTTTTCCTCTGTGAGTTTGCCAATAGATGGGATCACATGCTTGTGCAAAATTACATCCATGCTCCTGAACATGTGTGCATGTGAAGCCTGTAAGTTGGTGATGAGTTGCAAAATTTCCTCATAGTTTCAGATCTAACTCTGGATGCGTACTTTCAACTCCACTGCCTTTTGCTTGATCATCTTTAACAAGTGCAATGGGGCTCCTTTGTACATCATTGTCCATATCTGCATGTGATCGACAACAGTGTGTAATTCTGAAAATATGTGTGCTCTCCTAGCATAGCGCTGCTACCAACCGTTGAGATGGAAAAGTAACTTATGCATAGTGACAAACCTGAATTACAACTTCTGCATGACTGTCTCGAGAGACGATACTTCATATAGTAGTCCTCTCCTCAACTATGCTCTAGCAGATGCTGTAACTTTCTCTCCTCCCTGCTTCGCCACTTGTAACTCCTTAGGCATGCGATCGTTCTCTAGAAGAATATAACACTCGAGCTAGTGGCTTCGACATATGCTCTTGTAGCATCCACTAATGTAGCTGGATGTTGGCGCATATCGGACACAATCACTCACTCATCAAATTGTGTAGGAGATACATGGAAATATGGAGTGTGAACTCTGCATGACTACACAACTATGTGTTGTGACTTGTCGAAACATTTGTTGTGCATCTCCACTTCTGGATTGTCTTCAAGGGTTTTAGTGTCTACTTGATTGCTTGGGACTTTCTTTGCTTCCAGATTTGGTGAAGCCAGTGGAGTGACCTCTTGGTTATGAGGCATGAGGTCAATGTCCCGATCTAACTTGGGCTGAACCATGTTTGTGTCCATCTGCTCTAGCATCTGTTCAATCTACTGAGCAAAGTCCTACTCCTGTGATTTCTCACCCTGTCTACTATATGTTAGCTGTTCAGATGTATCAATAACCTGTATGGGCATGGTTTCATAATTACGTGCATATTGTGCCTCCTATTTTTCATGTTCCTTCTGTGCTTCCTTCTCTCTCCTCCATAGCTCTTGTTCTTCTCGGAGTTGCTACTTCAACTCCTACAACTCTTTTTCTGCTTTGTCCAACTTTTGCTTCTCTCTTTGCCTTTACGCGATCCTTCTGTCGCATTGTTGCCTCTTCACCTCAATCTCCAAAGCTGCTCTCAACACAAGTGGGTATGCTTTGAACTTGTAGCTTTTCTCTACCTCTACGATATCTGCAACCTTCATCTTGCCTTTGTCAAGCACAGTTACGCTTCGCTCTGCTGCTACTAATGATGCTTCTCTCTATGCTGTTGCTACCATCTATGCTGCTAACCATTCTACAGTGATGATGACCGGTTCATTGAGACTAGAGAAGTGATAGAAATATCTCCATGAGTCTTCCTCAGGCCAATGACATGCCTCGTGGATCCAAGGAAAATGCACTCTCATACAATGGTCCTTCACTAAGTAATGTGGGTCATATGGATCGAAAATTCTGGTGTCGAAGGTGAATATCTTAATTCCTCCATCTCAGCCTCAGGATACTTGAGATCCTAGATCTCATACAACCCGATCTACAAAGGAAGAGTGGGCCAAGGTGCCTTCTTCTTCCTGTACAGTCTTGTTGACAACCTTGTCGAGATGTGATATGACACTTCTTGCATGACCAACTTATCCATGGTAAACTTCGGTAAAACATGTGGATCCTTCTCTGCACTGTACATCCGAATGAAGGTGCCAAGGGATGAGGCATACCAATCTGTTATGTTAATCAATGCCTCCATCCCTACCTATGACATGCAAGGTGGATCTTTATCAAATATCACCCTATATACTGAGGTGACAAACTGCTCTGATATTTGTATGATAACTCCACAGAAATTGCATTCAGAGAACAACCTGCTATAAGTGTGCACAAAGCTTTCTGAAGGTGTCCATTGGCAACCTAGTCTAGGGACCGTTGACAAACACAAAAAAGATCAAGTATGTAAGCAAACATGAAAAAATTCGCTTGCTGACCCGTGGGTGGATGCTGGGCTTATGTTACTTATTCCTTCAACCTGAGAGCCAACATGTCAGACCAGTTGAAAGGTCTTCCTTCGTTTGCCCACTGATCTAACAAAATCACCCAACTCTGTGGGAAGGTCTCTATACTCTCCTGGACGTATAAGCAACATGGGAAGATTACCAAGAGTTGATATGCCTTCCACAATATCCTTGTCTTGTACACTTGGTTGAGTTTTTTCCAGAACTTATATGGCTTTCTCACCCAACTCTTCAAGGAATCTCTTGAGTTTGCACTGTTGTTGGGTCTGGTGAAGGGTGTATCCATTGTGATCACCACTTGAGGCAAGTGACACATCTCTTGTAAATCCTTTGCTCTCTAGGTATAAAGTTTTGTTCCACTAATAATTCTCAACACCATTGTCTTCAGATCAATATGCGATGCAATCTAGTGGATCATGTCCATGCATGGAAACATGATACACCTGTATGCAATCTGATAAGAGCCAAACTTGTGCATATCCAAATAGACCCTGCGATCTTCCAGATTCTCCTCATATGTGCCTAAAAAGGCGTCATTGATGTCCTGCCAGTTCATCTTGATCTCCTTGTCTATGAATAGCTTAATGTATTCATAGATGGGAAAAATCATAGACACTTGCTCGAATTCATCTCCACTTGCACTCTCAACAATGTCCTTTGACCCCGATCTCTTGGAAGCCATTATACTTGTACTATTGAGAGATAGACAAACACCTGTGATACCTAGAGACAGAGCAACACTCGTGGCAAGCAATATGTCAGTTGAAAACAAAAATCCACTTGAGGATTGACATGCAACACACTTGGGTGAATGACTAGAAAGTTTCAACAATTTTCACCAGGAGGCTAGGAGATTGACTGCCAGAACTACACAAAATAGGGTTTGGACTATCAGTGGGATGACTAACTACTGAAAATGCATAGAGCAAAGACAATCTTGGCCTGTTGAGGACTGAAACTATCCAATGCGGAGTTTTAGTCAGTAATGAATGCAACCTAGTCAACTACATCTACACAATTTCAGGGACCAACGACACTGCCTCTCATAATTGCGCAAAGAAAGTTTGGAAGCCAGTATTGGGCAAGCTCTACATAATTTCTGGGAGGAAGGGAGAGCCTTCCCTCTCATAAATTCATAACGCAAACTGAGCAAGGCAAGTTCTAGGGCAAAGCATCCCAGACCCGCTGATGGGTGACTGAAAAAATGAAAACGTTGAATGCATGTATGAAGAGGAGTGCAGACAAGAGTGAATGATCATGCATGGAAACAATGAGTTTAGGATTAAGTAAATGTGAAAACAAGTAAGTGTGTGAAGCAAATCACTGTAACGACAACTGTTAGTGAAGAAAGTGTCATGCATGCGACATGAGTGAGATGCAATGGAAAACTTGAAACGATGGTTATAGAACCTAACATGCATTAAAACGACAACATATGTTCAAAAAAACCAAGAAAACAACACTCACACAAACTGAAATACAAAAAGCGACATAAAAGCAGCAAAAGACATGAAAATAGGACTTACCCAAAAAAGTTGTGTTGGGTGTGTTGAATGCTCATAGATGCGATGTGGGATGCCAGAGCTCCAAGATCGAAATGAGGAATGAGCTCTGAAGCATCAAATAAATATTTTTTATAAGATTGAGGCTTATGACGTGAATGCCACAAATCTATGAAAAATGACACTTGTCGAGAGGTTTCTGAAACGAATTTTGCATGTAACCCCCAACTACTAAAAATGGATCCCTAAAATCTAGGGATGTTTTTTTCTTATTTGATTTTTTCTTTTTTAGGAAAAGCAACCCATTCACGCAAGTCAAGATTGCTCAGTCCTAGAGGGAATATGTCAACTTGGGAGCACATGCAATGGACTGCAAGCCTTAGAGTGACTTTTGCGCAGTTTTCAGGCTAAGTGGGTTTGGCTGACCCTCAAGATCTACGCAATTTCTGGACTGAAGCCATGCCTATCAGCGTGCACTACACATATTTTGAGAGCAATATCAGTGATCAGCTGCTCTACACAATTTCCAGAGCGAAGGGTGCCTTCTTGCTCTGCGCATTTCTAGAGAGCAATAGGCTTCCTAGATGGTCTACGCAATTTCGGAGAGGAAGGTTGGTTCCCCTCCAGTTCAGCACAATTTTCCAATTAAGCACAAAAACAAAAAAATGACTAAGTTTTGGGATGTCAGCTTGCGGGTGGAAGGAAAACAAGCTAGAAAATACAAACTGATAAGCCACTAAAACTCAACTGAAGCATATGTACCTGGATAGTGTAAGACATGATGTTGATGATGGTTTTTAGGGAGGCTCCAAAAGAAAACTAAGGCAAAATTTTGGAGGGTGGTTGTAGATGCTACAACACTTGGCAACACACTGGTAGAACTCCAGCTCTCTGAATGAACCTTCTTTCGTGAAAATCAAGTCTAACACCCCTAGAAGTATTATTCAGTTATTAGATCATCGTGGTTTCCACAGTAGCTTGATTGAAATATGTAGCACTTTTCATGCTCTTGATTAGTCAACACACATTCCAAGGAAATTTAACTCAGTTGTTTTGATTGGGGATGAGGGGTATATTGGTGCACAAGCCATATGACTGTTAGAGTTTAAGTTTCATCTCTGGTGTTTCTCTACTATCAGTAGACCTAGACAGTACCCCGACAGAGTCATGCAGGAACACAAGCATCGTTCTGCTACTAGGGAGCCTTGTCAGTACCCTGACGGATTTACTTTCATCACCTCTCTATGCAGGAAGCCTTTCTCTTCTTTCACCTTATTCATTTTTTCAAAATTTTCATATATTCATTTTTCAAGAACTTTGCATAGGAACTTATTTATTTTAGAGGTGGAAGATGGATCCTGACTCATTGAGAGAATAAGAGGTTGTTCCTTCAGAGAAGTATGTTATATATGCCCCTGACATACTTGTTAAGGTTTTTCCCCTCACCTTACTCTACTTGACTGAGTTGACAAGGGTTAACCCAAGAAAAACTGACTACAGTAGGTGGTTGGTGAGCACCAGTATTGCAACAATAATGCTGCAACTCCTGGGCTGCCTACTTTACTCTTATCAACCCAGTAGTTCGGAACAAACTTGGAAGTGTCTGTGCTGTATGCACAAGTACTATTTCTCAGTCCAGGTTGTCACTTGGTCAGCTGGCGCAAGATCACTAGGAGCTCAAGCCAACTTCTATGGATTCCAAAAGAATCTCTATATGTGATGGAACGAAAGAAAGATTACTCTACAAATGCTATTATAACTGCAGAAAGGAGAAAGACTGAAATGTAAAGCAAACCTAGTGAACCCTAATTAGCCAACTAATTCTACTTTTGCAGAAAGCACTATGAAAACCATGAAATGAGTGCCATTACCTACTCAAGGAAGTAAACAACATCTGACTAAGCTATTTTTGGAAGAAAATAACAAAAAAACATCTTTTTGGATTTTTATGTGAATTTGACATGCATGTAATCTATTGTGTCTAAATGTGGCAATGAATAGGTGGCATTGAAGGGTGGTTTTGGGACTTAAGAGGATGTAGGAGGGTGTGGATTGGTCCTAGGAGGTCTCAGGTGGCATTCTGGAGGCTTTGCCCACACTTTTCCTTCAAAATAAAGCCTACAGGAAAATCTACAAGAGGAAAACAGGGCAACTACAAGAGGCCTAGGAGGAGGCAGAGAGCAATTTTCACTATTTTGAGGGTGTTAGAGTGGGTGAAAAAGGTGGACGAAGGATGGAATGAGGTGTTAGGGAACCTAAGGTCTACCATGAACCACCAGGAGAGAAAAATATGATCGAGTTTGCTCAAGAAGGGAGGAAGAAATTTTATGGAAAATGCAGGAAACTAAGGCAGAATTGAGGTGAGGTTTGGGCGACTTGTAGGGCATAGATCAGATGGAGGATGTGATGGATAATAAGCTGGCCTAC